>JAOQGN010120638.1:0-11696 GCA_027564295.1 Himantozoum antarcticum
AATACTTATATTATAACTTTTACAAAAATATGTTTCGCGGGGTCATGATTTTATCATTTCTAGTAATAATAATAATATTGGGAAAATCCTTAAAACTACAAATGGCATACAATACAGAAACAACTTGTACATGTAGTATGCATATTATAAATAATATTTTAACAATTGTCTCCTATTCACATAAATGTAGATAAACCACTCATAAGTTAGCCAAAAATGAATGTTTGCCAGCTTTTGCAGCCTTAAAATTATAAGTTTACACAGTTGTGCATTATACTATATACAGCACATTTCTTTTCAATGATGTATATATTACATTTTTATTCTGGCGAATAGTAAACGCAAAGCATTTTTTGCCAGAAAAAATATAATATTACAATATGAAATCCAACATAATATAAAAAATCTAAAGTTACATAAAATTCCATACATAATTGTGTATGTAGCTTTCTTTGTACTATATTTTAGGCCAGATCGGAGACTGGAAAGACCACTTTACAGTAAATGATAATGAGTTCTTTGACGATCTGCTAGCAAAATGGGGCCTCGGAAATGAGATAGCATTTAAATATGAAGTCTAGAACGACACCAGTTGAGGGGGCGAACTCCCTTATTCATATTATTATTCATATTATAATGGTGGTGGACCAAGAAACAGATACAAATAATTCATATGTTGCTTGATACAGGTGAATGCAAATAAGGATTGTTTACTTTTTGTAACCAAGGTGACAGCAACTGCAGTGGCTGTGCGTATAAAACTGGAAGCGAAAAATAATGCCAATACTGTACTAGCTACATATATTTCTAAAATGGGTATACATTTGTATTTTATAAAAAATTGTAAATTTTGTGCATAGATGTATTCACGATAATGATGTTTAATATTCCTCCATATTTTATTGCATAACATTTGCATTATGTTTTTATTATGTTTATAAAACGATGTTAGTAAATAACTTCTAAATATTATCATCCAGGCTATAGCAATTACTTCCAGTATTAAATTGACTTTGCATAAATTTCCGAAGTATTTCCTAAAACAGGTTCTGTAATGCATGCTTCAAGTCAAACATGAGCATATCAGCCTCTCACCATGTGGCAGCATACAAAATCAGGAGTGAGAGCATACTTAAAGGTAAGTTTAATCGGCAGCATACAAGAACAAACCTTGACATAAGCTTACTTAAGTGTGCAAATGTGTGCACAAGCAGGTTGAGCAGGCATATGCGGTCTTTTCAGGTATGTGCAAGCGAACCGAGGGGATGATTCACAGTTACTTAGAATTCATGTTGAATGCTCATTCAATCATACATGCCAATTCACACAGTCACTCGCTCATACATGCCAATTCATACAGTCACTCAATCATACATGCCAACTCACACAGTCACTCACTCATACATGCCAACTCACACAGTTACTCAATCATACATGCCAACTCACACAGTCACTCACTCATACATGCCAACTCGTGCAGTCACTCACTGACTGTGTTCAGCTTTCAAACAGTTTTTCACTCACATTCTACATGGTCCTTATGGTCTGTGCATCCATTTAGAGATCACGAAACAGACAACAACATCATCATGTAAGCGCTATAGTGAACCGTCTCACAGTTGCAGAGATGTCCTCCCAACAACCTATGGGATCTGGTAAGCTTTTACATGACTTGCAATCACATTTGAATTGGCGCTCTCCTTTTTTCTTGAAGATTGACGATGGGCTATTCTTAAGTGTGAAGATTTGTATGCTAAATGTGAAGAAATGAAGACACCTTTGATCGTGTTCCTAAGTTTGAAGGTTGTGAAGATTTGCACGGTAACTGTGAAGAAAGCGAAGCCTGACGTTAGTGGGGAACACCTGAATTTAGCGACCAGCCTAGTCAGAGTTGCAAACAACTTTTCTACACTTAATAAGTGTCTTAGCTAGCCCTTGCCGGGCTGTACTGGGCCACAACCAGCATAGTCGGATTTTATATCAGTCCCATTCAACAAATGCCATGAGTGAACCAACGCATTGTTAAATATTGCTTCGCATGGTAACCAAAGTGATACCCTGTCAGCAGAACATAGACTCCGAGCTAAACATTATTAGTATATTAGCTGCTGCAATAGAATCCATCACCCGCAAACATAAATTCTAAATTAACGCATAAAATGGCGCATATAAGCCCAGCTGATATACTATTTTTCCCTCAAATACATGCACACTGTACTGCAGTTGAGCAAAACCCAACAAGGTACCCAGGCTAGGATTGACTGTTCAAGAAGAAATATCCACTTTATTTTACATAAATATTAGCTATCCATGAACTTTATTGTAGTAAGTAATAATAAAATAGTAGTATGCAAACTTAAGACTCGGAACTCAATACCCAGAAATAATAAAATAGTAGTATGCAAACTTAAGACTCGGAACTCAATACCCAGCAATAATCTCAAATCAACATAAATCTTTTTTTAGTATTTGTAGTCCAAAATCGGCCGTCTGAAGTTAGCTATGCAAGCCAAATTAGCTGAGCTATAATATATCAGACATCCGTGTCTGATATGATATGTGTCTTGTGCTGAATTTGAACCACTCAGTTATTTACTAATGATATGTGATTATGTGGTTACCTAGTTGCACAATTCGCCACTATGCTTGCGGTAATGTAAGCAAGATATTTGAATTCGGGAAATGATAAAAAATGACGTAAAAATGAAAAAAATACCGACCTTCAAATCTAAGTCAAGGTTTCAGCAAATTTCTATATGATATTATTTTATAATAACTAAATATAAATGCCCGTACTGTATGTATGTATGTATGTACGTACGTATGTACTGTATGCGTACATGCGTGTAATATATAAATGTATGTAATATATAAATGTATGTACATATTCTGTATAAATTAAATATATGTACTGTATATTAGTAATAAGTTGTCTTTTTCTTGTGGTGTGAGCAGACAATTCCTACGGTATATTATGCTTGTGAGCAGACAACTCCCACATAGTACATGTGAGCAGACAACTCCCTGCTTCAGGAACTAAATTTTTAGGTCTAGTCTTATATACCAAGCTGAATTTTAATCAACACGTAAAGTTTTTAGTGTCCAAATGTAATACATGTAGTAGGCTTCTTCTTCTGAAGCAATTGAAATCGGTTGGCTTAAATACAAATGGTATGAACACTTTCTTTCAATAAAACAAAATATCAGTGATCAGCAATTATGGAGCACCTGCATGGTTTCCACTTCTACATGCTCAAAACAGAGATATTTTAGAAAAGATTAAAAAAACAGCCACCAAGATCATTTTACCCAATCACATATACACTGTACATTTACAAATTTTATACCTTTGTACACTGAATGATCTTCGTTTTTAAATTACGCTCAAATCACTTCTGTAAGATTTTAAAACATCAAGAGCATCCACTGCATCATCGTATTTTAATAAATGTGTGTCGCACTTCCTCCAACCATAAACAGTCTAGATTCCATCCCCAGAGAGCCAGAACTACCAAGCGCTCTGATAGTTTTTTCCTTACATGATTCAAACATTAATGTGTCATAGTTTGCGTCAATGTGTCATAGTTTGCATAAAATTTCTATATATTTTATGTTTATGTGATTTACTCAGTTTTATCTATCAGATTTTATTATTTGTATGATGCAAGAGTAATAAATAAACATACATACATACATAGTACTTGTGAGCTAACAACTCCCATATTGTACTTATGAGCTGATAACTTCCATTATATTAATTCGACTTCAATTTTTCTATGCATGAAACATCCTATGATCATAAATCCGTTATAAATAAATTATTGTCCTGATATTTTGGATGAAGGGACCGTTTTGTTCCAGTCACTTGACCAATAAATATGAAGGAATATCCCGATGCCTATTAAGAGCATAGCTACTAGATCACAAGCCCACTTGCCACGCGGGTCTTCTGCAAGAGATTTGTGTTCCTCCCGCGCCTTGAAGGCCATGGCATGGGTGTTTGAGGATGTCACTTTCTGGTCAATACCAAATAGACAGCGGACAGCTCTGCGGTAAGCCGGCTCAGCTTGAACTCTTTCAGAGTAGGCTACAAATATAATAATAATAATATTGGCAATAGTAGTAGTAGTGGCAATAGTAGTAGCATTGGCAATTTCTATATGATATTATTTTATAATAATGGTAATAATGGCATTTTACTACACTTATTATACATGATTGCATCTACACAATTAATAGAGATGATAAGACCTTCAAAGTTGTATTTTTGTTGGCTGCTGCAACTGAAATAGTTGATCCAATCAAACAGAGGACCAAAAATTTATATATATTTTAATAACTTATTATTGAAATATATCGAAGATATACCAGAAGAGATGCAATTGAACAAATACATTGCATAGAAAAGGGATACATACGAATCATAGAACATACAGCATACAATTACATTGCATAAAAAAGGGATACATATGAATCATAGAACATACAGCATACAAATACATTGCATACAAAAGGGATACATACGAATCATAGAACATACAGCATACAAATAAATTGCATACACAAGGGATACATACGAATCATAGAACATACAGCATACATATACATACATAATAACAATTGCAGACAGTTTGTACCTTTAGCTTCTTCTCTTTCCTCTTCAGCAGATTTAAGCTGCCCATCTTGTAAATCATCAAATACATCAGGTAACTCTAAGTCTAGAGAGGAGGTAGGTGAATATGACCTTGACCTTACAACAACGTGAGGCATGGTAATGGATGCACCAGTGGCTACAAATTAATATACTGATCAGAAAAGTAGAAAATATGATGTGCTTTGTTATACATTAGTGGGACTGAGGGATCATTAAATGGCTAAACGACGGGACGTGCAATGGACAAGACGTCATGCAAGAACAAGGGCTTAGGCCTATGTCTGTAAGTCAGTCAGTCAATTCGTCAGTATGTAGGTATGCCAGTATGCAAGTAAAAAAGTATGTAAGGAATTAAGTACATCAGCAGGTATGTCAAATAAAATTATGTTAACATCTGTTAGTATGTCTCGCATGTGAGAATTTGGGGGCCATATAGGGGGCCTGATTTGCTCTCGGTTTAGGGCCAAAGTCCAAAAAATATTGGCAAATAGAGTCTGCGTAAAGGGAGGAATCTGGCATCTTACTCCAAGGTCTGTTGTCAGTAGACTTCAGCAGACTATCAGGGTTTGCATCACCCAGATTGTTAAATGCAGTAGCAGGAATTATTTCAGTGGCAACATGTGATTGGCTGTCATCCTGTGGTGTGTTGTCGTTCTCCGAGCTGCGTGTAGCGTAGGTCTCATTGTTACTATTATTGATATTGTAGCAAGGGTTTGAAAATGAAACTACTTTGCTATTGATGCTTATATTAGTCTTAGATCTAGAAGGAGCTGCAGGAGAAATTGTGCAGCTTCTAGTACTTGCAGACTCCATTCGTGGCACTATGCCATCTGTGTTTTTATGTCGTACATCATCATCATCATCTCCAAATAAGCTATCTGTAAGATAAGATCATTGGATGTTAGTTTATCCTGTAAACCAGCATTTTGACACAGACACACTCGTAAGTGTTCAGTAGCAAGCACTTTTTTGTGTATTTTTGTGTACTTTTGTGTACTTTTGTGTACTTTTATGATAGTGGCTTGAGGAACTAACCTTCACATTAAAATTCAAACCAGGTTATGATAATATTGTCAAGCCTCACATAGAAACACTTTCTTAAATGTTATAGTAAATAATTAAAATCGTATATTATTTTGAAAAGATGTTAGGCTAAGGAAAAGGTCTAGGAAAAAGAGATAGAAGAAAACGATAATATATTAATAGAAAAGGAAAGAGGGCTAAGCAAGCTGACTACTATGCATATCTGAATGCAAAATTATGTTATTGACAAATAGAGCCATCTTCCAGACAATAGGGCAATCATCAGAACAAATGCAGTCATCAACAGGGGAGTTATCTTCCCCTGGGGAGGACAACTCCATGAATAGAACAATCAATGGTACATGTACATGTACATGTACATGTATATGCTCATGAATGTTGTGATTTACAGACTGTCGCCAGATGACCCAATGTCTCATTTCCATAACAAATTTTCTAAGTATCATGGCAGTTAAGTTTTTTCAATAACCGGATGTCTTACAGACTATAATCAGACCATAGTGAGACAGAAAGCTCACCTGCATGCTATAATGAAGGCTCAAAATTTTTAAAATATGAGCACATTGTGCCTCATCACCATTTTATAGAAATTGTTGACAAGTACAATCATTGCTGTGCGCTAATCATGATCAAAGTAAGAGTCATCTTTAGGAGCTAATTGGCTAATTACTAAGGTAAGTGTGTGCACTTCAAAGATTTATTAACAATATTTTGTTGTCATGCTATGTTATGTCATGTTTTGGATTGTAAAAAATTTTGAGCTGCAAAGAATGCCTTCATCGATCATCTTGAAGTTGCTCATTTTTTGAAAAATTGAATATTGAGCCTGGTGTATCCTAGCGCGGGTTATCGTAAAACTCCATACAGCAGGCGAAGTAGTTTGCATATACATGTACTAGTGTCGTAATTCACTTGCTACTTACAGGAGAGTAGATTTAACAGAAGTGTAGACTTTGAGTTTATTGAGTAGATGTGATAAAGGGCTTTCACCTTTTACATACTGGCCACGACCAGCATTAAAACAATAGCTAAGCCTTTAAATAACGATTTGAGGTTTGAATGTTTGAATGCATGTGTCAAATCCCCTTGTGTTTCTGTTTTTCATGTTTTAAGCTTCTTCTTTCAAGTGTATTCAAGTCATTCCAAGGTATATGAATATTACTTATATGTGTAACAAACCTCCAGTATTTTACATGCTAATCAGAATTATACAGGGAGCAAGTTTAGGGTCAAGAATCTGGTCAATCGATTTTTAACGGAACTCAAGTTCCGAACTTGGGACTTATAAAACCCAAGGACTAAGTTTGATGTGAATTGGTACGAGAACCATGTAATACCTCTATGTATTAAATCTATATGATATCACTACCACAATAAATATTGAGTATATAGATTATAGTCTGAATATAGATTATAGTCTGAATACTAAATAATGCTTGAACTTGAATGCTGTGAGTCCGGATGCCTGAATTTCAGCTAGTAGCAGCCAGCTAGTGCTAGTAGCAGCCAGCTAGTGCTAGTAGCAGCCAGCTAGTGCTAGTAGCAGCCAGCTAGTGCTAGTAGTAGCCAGCTAGTGCTAGTAGTAGCCAGCTAGTACTAGTAGTAGCCAGCTAGTAGTAGCCAGCTAGTACTAGTAGTAGCCAGCTAGTACTAGTAGTAGCCAGCTAGTCTCATGAAACTGTCCGACAAAGTTATTTTCAAGTTCTAGACAGACTTATTACGAGCTGATTACTAGGTACAAGTATGGTACATTGGAGCCTTTGGCCTGTAAACTTCATATCAATGAATTGCACAAAGCCTATACTTGGGTAACTGAGTGGCCACCCAACAACTTGGCAGTTTAAGCACTATCCACTAATAAAGGGATAAAGTTATACTAATTGCTGACTCTTCAATCTTCACATACAGAGTCGAGACAAAATGACTCACCTTCATCTTCTGGCAGCGGAGCTCTCTTTTCTTTGCTATTTCTGGTCCAGAAAGTGAGCCTGGGAAGCTACAACAGAATCATAAGGTTGTTGAAGATCTGCTAAGACAAAATAAGATAAGAGGTTTGTTAATAATATCGTGATCAAGGATCAGATTTAAATTTGCTAAACTGTAAAAAAAGAAGCATACAAATATATTATATTACATATTATAGTATCAATACTCTTTTAAATAATATAAGATAATATAGTATAATAATTAAATGAATGGCACATGGCACTTGAAATAAATTATTTACCAAAGCTGTTTGCTCTTTGACCCAGGACCAAAAAACCGCTTGCTTCTCGAAGATCGAATTAAGACATAACTTTAGACGATGACTATGATCAGCTAGAATTCCTCTGACATAATTTTTAATAGCCTAAAACTGTTAAGACATCGATAGCTCACAAAACGGGAGATTTCCATTGGAAAATTGAAAAATTGAAAATTGGAATCTTAGACAAACGAACACACCGAAGACAAAATCCTCGCTAGATTCGAAATCCTAAATGATCTGTACCGGAACAACAGGCACCCGAAGTTCCCGACCTGCCAGAGGTGTAATATCCTATCTCGCACACTCGAAATAGCAAGAGTCAAATCTGGCGAGGGTTGGTTTGGAAGGGGAGAAATGGGTTGAGCCAAGTTGACATTAATGAAAACACATTCAACAAACTTTACCTGTGTAGGAAGTGAGGTTTCCTTTCCGAAAGTTAAACTGAGCTCAACCTGTATCTACTAATCGATCCTGCAACAGCATCAATTTGGCGGTTTTTGTTAACTCCAAAAAACTATTATTCAAATCAAATTAACAAAAAGATTTGCTGTAACAAAATTTCAAACTCTGTAAATAGTTTCTGCTTCCTTATTTGAAACAAATATAGATAACTACGTTTTTGATTAGTAGTAGTACTTAAATTCTGAGAGTGCATTACCTTCACAAAAACAAATTAATATACTTTTGTTTATTCCATATACATCATAAAATTATAAAATGAAATATATATATTATAAATATAATTTAAAATTAAAAAGTACATAAACATTTAAAGATAAGATTTATAGCGTAATACAGATTGGTAGTGTACTAAATATTGGACCAGAAGTTTGTGTGTACATTGTGAGTTCAGTGATGTGGTTGCAATAATATTATCAAAATTAACATAACATTTTAGCCTTCAGATGAATGAATTGAATTGCAGCCATTAGCTCAGACAATCGGCTATTGAGGTTCTGAGCAGAGTGCTATACGTACTTATAGCACTTTGGTTCAGAGCATGGTGAATATGTCGGCAGATTTGATTGGTTTACTGAAACTCAATAAAATGCAATTTAATCATTGAGAGTTTTCCATAGTCATAAAATAATTTGTCTTATATGTTATTGAGGGCACACAACTCCTGAAGTGTGCCCTCCTGAAATACCTAGCACCTCATATAAAGCCAGTCAACATCAAATAGAGCCATTGCATTTGAATATTGAATATGGCTTCCTAAATGTAATGCTATATCAGTGGTGTATTGGTACCGGGTCGGCCCAGGTCGGACCTGGCAAGAACAAAGCCAGGCCTTTCTTGCCAGGTCGGGAGACCTGGCAAGAAAAAGATTTAGCTCATGAATTACAACTCAATTTCGTTTTAGAATGCAAATAAATGCCCTTATTGGTGGCTATTTATTGCAAATAACCTTAGCTCAGAACTGCTCAGGCAGTCATAACATTTATGCTTGATTTCTTGTCAAAAAGTCATCAGATGGCAGAATTTTGATGCTAAATTTTGAAAAATTTGTCCCTCTGTATCCTTTTTTCAGAAAAATGCGCAAGTCAAATTTCCATCCCAGTATGCCCCTAGCCACTGGTACCAGTTGTAACTGTCTCCAACCCACTATCATAAATGTGATCTTGATTTATAAAAAACTTTGTTTTATTTGTTTTAGGATTTCTTGCAAAATCACGATGCAAAAGAAAGTTGGATATTTGAGTAGTCACCAGTTTTTGGCGATATGTGCGTCTTTAGGATTTATATACGTTTCTGTGCTCCATTGGGGACCTCAAATTCAACAGCATCTAACTAAGACCACTGCAACCGCTACAATCATCGAACCCCACAAATACTTTGTTGAACAAGAACAAGTAGAAGAGGAGCAAGTCAAACAGAAGCCTGTAATTCAGAAGCCAGTCACACAAAAACCAGTGAACCAGAAACCAGACCAAGAGGAACCAGTGAAGTCGGTGAAGCAGGATACTGTGGAAGATGCACAACCAAAGCTAGAGGTAATGTATAAGCCAGATATTTGGGAATGCGGACGTTTCGTAAATGCCGTTTGAAAACTGAGTGTTTATGGATTGGGGTTTAGGGTTGGGACATACAGTTACCTAACTCCTGTAATTCCTCCAGTTGGGTGCCGGATTGTGCATTTTACACTTATGCAATGTAGCACTAGATAGCTGAAGCAGTTAGTCAAAGTGGATATGCAGCATAATGTCTATGCAGTGCCCTCGGTAGTGTTGGGAGCAATGGTAAATGATAAGTGTTTTAGTGCTTGTCAAAATGGATATGCTATTAGTAGGCTACAGCATATACAGGTACATGTAGCCTCTCCCTTCAGCTAGGCAGCTAGGCAGCTAGGGGGTGGTCTGGGCACCTCATTAGGTGTTGTATTCCCATGGTTGTACAAATCTGAAACTTTGATAGGAAAATAACGCCGGGTGTTGAACTATTATAGCTTTAAAAGTGCTTTAATCCTGCAGGCTGCAGATAGGACCAGCAGGTAGGCACCAGTAGAACCAGCAACCTGCAGGCTGCACATGTAGGACCAGCAACACACCTGTACTTGCAGAATGCGAATGTCTCGTAACTGCTTTTTGGAAACTGAGTGTTTATAGATTGTGGATTAGGGTTAGCGCACCATTATAGTTACCCCTTTCTAATGTCTAAGTAGTCTCATCCACGGACACCTAGGCTCGAAACAGCGGTTGCGAATGGAACCGGATTCGGTGGTTTACAAGGTATCAATGTAACTAACCTTGTATATCACCTACAGGTGATGTACAAGATATCAATGTAACTAACCTTGTATATCTCACCTACAGGTGATATACAAGGTACCCATGTAACTAACCTTGTATATCTTACCTACATGTGATATACAGGGTACCAGAGGCGTAATATCCTATCGCGCACCCTCGCAATGCGAGAGTCAAATTTGGCGAGGGTTGGTTTGGAAGGGAGAGAAATGCGAGTGTGTGCCCAAGTTCAAATGAATGAAAACACATTAAGCAAATTTTACCTGTGCAGGACACGAGGTTTGTTTCCTGAAAGTGAAACTGATTCCAACCTGTATCTATTCATTGATTGAAATCCGATTTTAAAGCAGCATCGATTTGATGGTTTTTGTCAATTCACAAAAACGATCTTTTTGTTTCAATTACATTAACAAATTTGCTATAACAAAAATTTCAAACTCTGAAAATAATTTCTGTGCTTTATTTGAAACAACTATAGAGACATATTTTTGTATTATTTACTTAAATTCTGAAAGTGGATTACCTTTACTAAAATAAATTAATATATTTTTATTTCATAAATATCCTATAATATAAATACCGCATTCTCGCGGCACAGGGACGCGCATCTCATAAGTGGGTGTGCCTTATATCCCGACGAGTACTTCATCATTACGAAACGCGTCAAAAAAGTGAGATCTTTTTTTAAAACATTATGGTGCGCCTTATAAAATGTGAGTTTCTTTCATGGAAATATGGGTGCGCCTTATAACATGAAAAATATTATTGGGTGCGCCTTATAAGGTAAAGGTCGCATTTAACAGCTCACAGAGTTTCCTATTTTTCATTTTGTAACCTGATGGGGAGAGCAATGGAGCAGTCAAGGATTTTGCTGGTGTCAGTGTTGCGTCTTTTAAATATGTTTAATATGGGTATACCCACAAAGTGAGAGCCAAAATAGAAGACACAGGTGCCTTGTAAGTGAAGTGCGTCTTATAAGTGAATGTATAACCCGTGTGCCTTA
>JAOQGN010120749.1:0-11696 GCA_027564295.1 Himantozoum antarcticum
GTAATCATTAATTTTGCTGCAAATTATTCTTGAAGGACTGTAGTTGGGTAATCAGAAGCTTTCAAATATTTGAAAAATTCTGAACCAACTCCAACTCATTCACACCCGTGTCCCCTCCATGCATCAATGCAGCAGTTCAATTACTATGAAAGCCTGTACATTGTTTTTAGTAGAATATCCTATATAATGATAATAATGTAAACAATAATAGAAATAAATGCAAAACAATTATTATTATTGTGAAATCATTGATTACCGAATTAGTGATTGATGAACATATAATTGTATTCAGGAGTACTATTAACTAGTTTACTGAACAACAGCTTAGCATAGTGGCTACACCAGTTAGGCCTACTTCTGACAAGTAGCTGACACCAGTGAGCAATCCTACTAACAAGTAGCTGACACCCAATAAGATCCGGCAAATGATATCATTTAGGTGTCAGCTTATGGTCACAGGAATGTTAAGATTTTTCTGAGTGTAGTCGCACATGGCAGTCCACTATAGTCTCGACTACAGTCGCGTTTGGCAGTGAAAAGTTTAATAGACTAATTGCATACCTCTTAGAATTGTTTATTATGTATTATTGGCTAGCCGTTGCCGCCCGAGTGTGCAGACGGCTTGAGCCGTCTGCCCGCCCCTTTTTACTTCGCCTATATAAAGGCCTTTGTTGTTACACTCGTATTTTTAGTATTCTCAAAGTGAATGAGATGTGCAGTCACTCCAATAAAGGTTCTTTAATTCATATATTTATTTTATTGTATTGCATTATCATGTGCCCATCCCTATACCCCCTCTACCTGCTAAGAGTAGACCACTCCCCTTCCTTGTCCTCTATCCGTCCCAGAATTACTACAAGTCTAGCTGGCTCTGCCGGCTCAGACGACACCATAATAACATACACATTGCCAGGGATCTGTGGTAGTTCTCCCCACTTAAGATAGTGGGGGCAAACTATTACATTGGTGGCAGCGGCGGGAGTCCCAGGCCAACAGAACTATATACCCTTAAACCAGGACGTCTATGTCTACCAGGAGACAGAGTAGCATACAGACAGAAGAAGTCTTCTGCCAGTTTGCAGAGACGCTCTGGGGCTGCAACTACAATTACTGGGGCTGCAGAGAGGTCGTTGCCGTTCTCTGCAGTACAATGGAGAAGGAGACGTGGAGTGCTTCCTGGACCATTTTCTGAAGGTAGCCAGACCAACCATTGGGATCCGTCAGCTGCCGTTATCCACATTATGGAAGTACCCTCAAAGGGGATGCCTACGGCTGCGGAAAGCATATGGCTGCATACAAACTACCTTAAAACAGAGGTTCAGCTTGACCAAGGAAGATGCCCAACAGCGGTTGATTCAGTTAAAAAGGAATCCCATCTGGAGTCATGCTGCCAAAGTGAAGAGACTGATACAACTACGTTATGATGATCTTCCTGCAAGCCGCAGAACTCAGAGGGTGCTGGACACATTCTGCCGCACCGTGGGCGATGCCTCCCTACAAAGGCACCTACTGGCACTACAGGCACCCTCCCTCAAGAATACCATGGAGGCTAGCCTTGCCTACCTGCAAACAATAACCCCCAAGAGCTATCCCACCAACCCTTTCCCCAAAACACCGGATACCTACGACCTACTCCGCCCAATAGTGGAACAATTGGCCCAGGGTACCCAATGTCTGCCCCACTTGAGAATGAGATAGTCTGCCCCTTGTCCACTGCCATCTGACAGCTAACCAAACGGCTGGACAGTTTCTCTCACCTAGAAATCCCCTTGCCCTCTCCAGAGTGGGATCCAGCCGTGGCATTAACTAGGACTAGTTCTCATGAGACGCAGCCGACCTCACAAGCCAGTGTGTGTACATGTGAAGGGAGAGAACAAATGGGAACCACTGGCTGATCAGCCCCCATCATGGGAGGCTAGTGCCAGAGCCCGGTTGGCCTGCCAACTACTGCTATCCATCCCAAGAAATGGAATACTGGAGTGCGGTACCCTTGGACAGAACACTTCCCCTCACTATGAGTTTCTCCCACCAAGAGTCTAAGAACCTACATGAGTGGAAGTACGAAGGGAGCTCAGCTCCCGAAGGAAGGCACAGTATGAGCCCCCAATTGGGCAAGGATCTCCACAGTGGAGATGATGGAGTTCATTCCCGCATGCCCTGAAGAGATAGCCACAGAACAGAGCACAGGAGGAGGACCTGTGGCCCAAATTTACAGTATCCTGTCAAGTGGGCACACCATTGCCCCCCCCCCCCCCCAAACCCAGCAAAACTAATCTGAGATGGCAGCCTGGTATGACAGGAGAGCGGATCTGCAAATCAGTGACACTGGACTATTAGAGATATAGATCCCCTCCCACTCCCAAACAAATCTGCGGGTAGTCTATCACAAGCTATAGGTCCAGAGTAATCGCCGCCGCCCATCTCCAAGAACATACCTGCACCGCCCAGTGCCTGGCCCATGTAGGTCTCACCTGGTTCTGGCCCACTATAGAGGAAGATCCGTTAGTACGCACTCAACTCTGCCCATCTTGTCATTCCCCTCACCTATACCCATCCCATGGGCTTGGATGTTCACCACAGAGAGAACGCAGCCATCCCATCCCAGAAACTCATGGGGATTGCAGCCACTTAATCCAACCACTGGCGCTAGCTCCCGGAACTCACCCAAAACTGGCCCCAGACCCAACAGGCTCTCTACCATATGTAAACCCTATAATCCTACCCCCTCTGCCCAAACAACAGAGAACAACTCCATTTGTGAAATTTATTACCAATTATTGGTAATTATTGGTGCTCTTCCGCAATTATTGGTGCTCTTCCGCCACAACTGAGGAGTTGTCTTTCCCCGAAGGACGACAGAGGTTAGAAAATAGCAGATCTCGCGCATGAGGGCGGGAGCCGCCATTTTGCTCTGAGAATTATTTTGTCAGAGTGGGTGTTATTTCCACTAAAGAGAATGACTTCAACTAAACCTAAACAGGTGTCCCCCGTTGACTCTGATGAAGGTGAGTCTTTATTTTTGAGCATTTACTTGACGGCATTATGGAAAGCCCCATTAAATGCCGCTCCCCATACAAACCAAGTAATAAAGGTAGCGATAGAGAATTATAATTAAGTCCCTCGTTGGCAACCTGCTGTTGACACCTTCCCCCTATTCTGATATTGTAAATTCCTCTCTAAGCCCTTTAGCCACAGAATTATGTCAGCTCCCTACGTCAAGAACCAGCTGTAGCATTACCCACCCACCCATACCCAAGAGCTACCACATCCCTAGGCACTTCCTCACACTCCCTAACTCCGTTCCTCCAGAGTGTCTGCCATCCCTGCACTCATGGAGTTGGTGCTGAAGCCGTCCCCGATTTAGTGCAGACTGTTGGATCATGGGATGAACCCTTCCCTAACACGGATCCGGAGCTGGAGTGTCCCCCCCCCCCCATTTCTGGACCATTGAGAGGCCCAACCCTGAGTTGTTGGCAGGTAGACAGCTCCCTGCAGAGCCTTCAGCACCCTCCTTCCCTACCCCCTTGGAGGATGATGCTGCTGAGGCCTCTGATCCCCCAGTAGGTCCAGTAGGCCCAGCAGACCCTCCCCCCTTTAGAGCAGTGTGGCCTAAGAGCTGATTCACCTCCTCCCCTTGAGCCCCATGTACCCCTCCGCTGAGAGCATGACCCCAGCATAGACCCATCCCTGCCCTTTTACCCTCCTTGGCCCAGGAGCCGACTCCCCTATGGTCTCTCTATCCCCTAACTCCCCCGACCTCAGAGTCGAAACCCCTACTGGCCCTCAGCTTCTTACCTGTTTCGGCCAGAAGGTGGAACCCTCCCCTTTCCACCAAATACATCAGTTTCCGGCCCATCATCACTAACCCCATATGCCCAGTTCAGTTCATACAATGCATCCCCAACCCTGGCCCAGCAGCGAGGACCGTTATACTCCTGGTCTCTCTGAGAATGAACAGATCAGCTGGGAGAAAGCAGCTACCGCAGGGCCCTTCTATCGGCAGGCTCAACTCCTCCAACAGAATGAGGTCTGGTGAAGGGCATCAGCCAAACTGAGTCTACAGATGGCCGACATGCATGCGAGTCAGGCCAAGGACGTCCTCCAGATGGCAGACGAGCTTGAGGGTGTCCAATACTAAGGAGGGACGCTGATGAGTAAAGTACTCTACAACATATATCCACACTTATCTATACTTACTATATCTACATATTCAGCATATATATTGCTAAGTAACTACATTGCCAAATCTCACGCTATAGACAATCTGGACTCAGGTATCCTGTACATATAAACACAATAGACAATCTGGACTCAGGTATCCTGTACATATAAACACAATACACAATTAACTCTCACTCTCTGATGCTGACTAGAATGACTTACAGTCACGGATCTCTGTATGTTCTACATGTATATCTTCAATGTTTGTATGTTTTTGCCAAATGTTATCCATTTTTATACAAGTTATATCCATTTATTAGCTGCAACCCAATGCCGCTAATGGGGGGTGGGGGTGCATGTGGCAGATTTTCAACTCCTCCCGTACCGTTGCTCAGTCAATGACAGTATTAGCCTAATTGTATACCTCTTAGTATTGTTTTTTATGTATTATTGACTGGCCGTTGCCGCGTCAGCCTACGGATACGTTGAGCCGTCTGCCCGACCCTTTTACGTCACCTATATAAAGGCCTGCATTGTTATACTCTTCTTTTTAGTATCGTCACAGTGCATGAGCTGTGCAGTCACTCCAATAAAGGTTCTTTAATTCTTATATGCACTGTATATTGTATTGCACTATCAAGTGCTTGTCCCTATGCCTCCTCTTCCTGCCTAAGGGCAGACCACCCCCTTTCCCCGTCCTGTATCTGCCCCAGTAATACTAAAAGTCTAGCCAACCCTGCCAGCTGAGACGGCACCATAATAACATGCACATTGCCAGGGATCTGTGGTAGTTCCCCCCACTGAAGATAGTGGGGGGTAACTATTACAATATTTGCATGCTTCAGACTAGCCAGACCCTCTAGTCATTGTTGACACTCATTACCACTGGATAGTAATTGTGCCTGTAATTGTGTCAGTAATTATGTCAGTAATTGTGTCAGCATTCTATCAGCAATTAGTATCATGTACGTTTATCTAGGCAGTCTGCCAGTCACAACAATGTCTGCCTTCTGTCAGCAATCTTTTATCAATAATTACTTTATATTATTATGTATTTTATTTTAAACAGTGGTCAGTTACAGACTGCCAATTTGTGTCAGTAATCCATATAAAAAGCTGACATTTTATCCATATAGTATAGTGCAATTGCTATTTGGACCCAATGCCATTAGGACAACTTAATTCTTCAATAAAGATATACATGAAGTTCCATATAAGTTCTTGATTGATCACTTCAGAATTCTACACTTACCAGATTGTTTTAAAGGAAACATCTAAGCACAGAACTGATTTCAAGTCAACCGCTCCAACTAAGGATACCATCTGATTTCAAGGCAACCTGACCCCAATCCTTACTTGCAGCTTTGTTAGCAGCAAGTACTCAAGCTAAGGTCTGCTGGGTTTGCAAGGCAACCCGACACCTCTTAGCCATTGCATGAGAGGCTTAGACAATCCACAACTCAAAATTGTTACCATGGCTACAGCATGAAACACCAGCACTGCCTTCTTAATTAGTTACAATTGCGTAGGATCCAGTAAAGTGTTTAAGCCTACCTACGGGGTCCGGCCTAATCCTTTCAATACTGTAAAAGTTTACACTATGTCTTCTTTATGACAATAGTGTTAGATCGTTACTGAACGTTAGGCTGCACATCTGTTGATCAGCATGAGAATGTTGAATGTCAATAATGTAATTATGGACGTTCAACATAAATATTAATAACACAAGCAGCAACCCTTAATTAATAAGCAGCAACCCATAAATATTATCCCATAAATAAGAACTTGACTAGTAGCATATAATAATATAAACAACAACATAAATATTGTTAACATAAAATAAAAATATTAATATTAACATAAATGCCAATGTAAATAATAACATAAAAATAACATAGAAAGTAGAGTAATAAATATAATAAGTCATAAATTTGATAATTATTATGACACAAGAAATAAATAATAAAATAGAGAATATGATGACGATGATGATGAGTTTATTTTGTGCATCGTTTAATAAAATCGATGAAGATAATTTCTGCGCGATTTACAATAAAAACACATAATAACACAAACAATAACATACAAAGTAATATACATATTAATAATATAGATAACAACTCAAATTTTAACAACATAAATTCCGGCATAAATAATAACATAAAATTAACATATCACCCATATGGCTATGTGTTAGAATTGACCATAAATATTTCAAGGCACATTGCACATAAATATGCAAGGCACATTGTTAGGTTGTTTAAGCATACATGGGGGTTTGATACACAGAAGTCTCCTGTATTACTACCAATGTAAATGATGCATAAGCAGTGGTGAAGTAATTGGATATAATTTACAATTGGTGAACTGCTGGCTCACTTAACATACTTTACCTGCATTTTAACGGCCCGTTATTTGATCTTGAATCGTATTACCTGATTGGAGAACTTTGATTGTGATAAATTGGTTGATAGGGAAATTTTTGTTGTCAGCAATACATATTGTGTTATGAGATATAAACACGGCATATGAAATTAATTTTTCATTGCACGTACATATTGGAGGCTTAAGCCACTGGCACTAAAGACTCAAGGATTTGTTTGGGAGGCTAAAGTCTCCTATGGCAAACAAAAGGAACTTATACTAGTCCAAACTCTCCTTATCTGTTTCTAGATTACAACAATGCTAGCTGCCAATAGTTTTGTCACAGTGGTTGTCTGGCTGCCTAGTGTTCTAATCACTGTACTAGCTGGGCTTGTGGTGCTAGAGGATATGATTACATGCATCTTCCAAGCCATCCTACTCATTAATTGCTTTAGCACTCCAGTGGTATACTATCTGTTTAATTGGACATTTAGGGTGAGTATAACAAATCACATATAATACTGATATACCATGGCCTACCATGGTAAACAGTTCAATTTTTCCTTATGTTATAAAACTGCCGGACTTTAAAGAAGACTTGTGCTACATATTATTTTCTACATTGAAAAGATGAATCATTTTTCCACTCTTATTGACAAAATGTGTAATTTTACCTGGCTTATTCATGCTGCACACAACTATATTCCATATGGCCAGCATCATTTTAACAATGTTGCTCTAAAGCTTCAATTTGCAAACAAGGTTGATATTGTGTTCCTCTAGAAATTACCAAAATTTAGGGCCAATAATTTATTTTACCCTTCAACTGACAAACAGCTAATATTGTGTAATTTCAAATAAGAAAGCTACATAACATCTAAGAAAGCTACATAACGGTGACGTTGATGCAAAATCAAATTTTCAAAAACAACTCACATAATTGAACGGCAATATTCTAAAGCTAAATTATGTAAAAGGGAAAGCATTCAATTGCATCACTTACATTTAACTTGAACTGTTTTTCTGTATAAATTATGTTCCCTGACACATGTATATTTGTCACTGTTATGTTTTTGACAAATATACATTCCCATTTTATTTCACTTTACACGTTTCAGTAGTCATTTAGATTATATCATAATGCTAACCTAAATTAGCAGTGAAAAATTGGAATTTCCCGCTTTGAACCTTCAGAAAGTATGCAGTTTTGGAGAAAATCAAATTTTGCCCCTAACTAGCTTTTTACATGTAAATCAAACATTATTTTATATATCTCCATTGAGCGTGGAGAGCGCCGACTAGCATTGGGTTTTCTTAGTATGTTCAATACCCATTTAGTTGCATTACTATTAGCAAAGTTTTTGAGGTAAATATATACCAGTGAACAAATTTACAGTTGTGTGCATATTGTGCAATGGATTGATGTCAAGGTTTTCTAAGGAGAACACAACTCCCTTATTCAGTAGGCACTAATCAGGCTTTCTACCAAGTCATGATTCACTGTGCATTGCATTATGTATGTGGTGGATTGTGTTGCATAAAACACTGAAATCATAAATGATAAAGCCATATAAGGCTCAGTTCATATTCCTGCTTCTCCAGCTCTGATGCAGATTTCCAGCTAGCCAACATATTGTGACAATATGACCCTTAAAATTCAAAAATGTTCTCAGTCTCATCAAAATAATAATCTCATCCTCTTATCAGACATGATTCAGCATCTTGTAGTTCGTTGATCTTCAGACATAACTGATTAGTAACTCCCTTGCCTATCCTCACTATTGTCATAAAGAGCAACGTATATCACAAAGCACTAATAACGATGAAAGAAGTTATAATAATTATTGAAACAGGTAGCCCCCACTCTCTGATACTGGGTTTAAACGGCCGTATTAGAAGGAGTATCAATAATTTGGCAGACACAACGACCATGTAGAAGTTTGGCGCTTTCCAAAACGGCCTGGTGTATTTCTGACGCATTGCTCCTGTGGCAGGCAAGGTTTTCAGAAAAATAACTTGGTCGCTTTTCTTCATGTGGAGTTATCTTCCCTTTTAAGAAGATAACTTCTCTATGGAATGGCCAACTGAACAAATAAGTCATGATAAGTCTGTAGCAATAGACGGAGAATACAACGCATGCATTCCCGGATGTCATGGCAGCAAGTTGGAGAGTGTGGATTGTGTGGATTTAAATATTTTTGAAATTAATATTTATTTCAGTAATTTTATTGAAATACATTTTCATTACGAGTGTATGGCATGAATAAATTTATTTCAACACCAGATATTCTGCTTTGCTAGATCTTCTTACAGGTAAAAGAAGCTTATATACTTTTTATATAATAATAATTAGTAAACATTTTAATATTTAATTTTAAATTTATAAATATAAATAGGATTGGAAATACTATAAACTTTTATTTTATATTGGCTTTGAATTTCACTTGATTTTCTGAATGCTATGTCAACAAATAACAATGGGCAATAAATTATAAAGTTTATTTGAATAAAAATGTTATTATTTAGTTGTTAGAAAATTTGATGAAGCCTTCAAATTACGGCAGAAAAAATGACACCCCGTATTCCGCCTCTTTGGGAGTCGAACATTCGGCACTGGCTGCCGCATGTTCGACCACTAATTCGACTGCCGTATTTCGTTAAGGGGAATTCGTTTCCATAAAACGACTAACTAATACGGCCGTTTAAACACAGTATTAGAGTGGAGGAACGGTCACGAAGCCCTGGCAACTTGTGTGAGAGTAGACCAGTTAGAACTTTCGTTATTGGGTGCTGTCCTGAGCTCCAGCCTGCATGCAGCCGTGAGAGGGGACTCTGTGGTAATTGGAGAGGGAAAAGGGGCGGAGGCGACTCTGTCTGGGGCAACACAAAGTGGCCATAGCGTGATGGCAGCACAATACACGATGCAACAGTTATGAAGTAGAAGGCAAAGTTGTTACCGTAAATAAATATTATATTCTTTATGCTGGAGAGCGACCGCTCCATAAGATGTAGTACAAAGGTGAAGTGAAAGAAAGTACTTTGCAAGAAGCTACTTATATGGTAATGTGAGGGTGGCGTCTAGCCGGATCAGGCTAGAGGTTACCATATAAATGGCAAGAGATCGACCGGATGGTCCTTCATTTATATTACGGTTAGAACAAAGCCATCATACACATATATGTATATAATGTCCACCGTTAGTAGATGTACACCTAGTATGGTTGGTAGTACATTAATTTAATGTTAGTGTCAACCTGAGGCCTTTACCTTAGGCCTGAGTGGGGAGGGTAGTGAGATTATCACAATATTTGCACGTTTAACCAGTTTAACCAGTTTAACCAAGTCCTATTTTATCACTATAAAAATGTCAGTCTGATTCTGTAACTTAAATATTGGCTAGAAAACATGGGCTGCAGACCCAAAAAGTATATATGTTTGCAATGTTTTACAGAATAATTTGTGATATCGGTAAATCAGTATATTGTTAACCATCACTTCTCTTGATTGACTTAACATCTAGCATATGACAATATACCTTACTTATCATCCAGCCCAGTTCGACTTGTACAATATATACCAAATAACTAAATAATTAAATGAATTAAAGCAACACACTAAATATAATGCTTATTAGTGATATCAAATAATATAACTCACAAGGATAATATTTATCAGAATGCTCAAATAACCCCACTCATTGAGCACCGTCAAATGATAAAAATGGGTCAAACACCAATAAAACTGCAATATAGAATCTACCTAGTGTTGCTTGTAATAGATCTGAAGTACTAGCAATTATATATGTTTAAAATTATTTTAGTTATATAACCATGCTCTATAAAGCAACTTGTATATGCCATAACTATTTTCACTATAATTAAATAAAAACTTTTGGACAGAAAAAGCAATTTTTTATAGACAAATGGTGACCTTATAATGGAGTTGTGTTACCACTAACTAATAATGACATGCAAAGTTATGCTCTTTCTTAGCGATGGTGTTATGCTCTCTCGTAACAGTCATTGCATATACGCTCTTGGAATGGAAATTAATGGAATATAGATATTAGCTCCACCCTTTCCTGTGTTTCTACTATTCGCAATCAAAATTGAAAAGTGAAGATGCATGTTTCTCATTATACCCACAACCAAAGTTTAAATTATAGTGCTTTGTAAGCTAGATATGGCGTTCACCATTTTGTGATTGTGAACAACCTGATTTAAAGAATATGGGAAATATTTCATGATTTATAAATGCAAACATAGATTTCACCAATCCGTTCACCAGTCCGTTCACCAGTCCTTTCACCAGTCCCTTCACCAGTCCCCTCACCAGCCCTCTCACCAGTCCTCTCACCAGCCCTCTCACCAGCCCTCTCACCAGTCCTCTCACCAGTCCTCTCACCAGTCCTCTCACCAGTCCTCTCACCAGTCCTCTCACCAGTCCTCTCACCAGTCCTTTCACGAGTCCCCATATTTCACCAGTCCTCCTTGACAATCAGCAGGTGTCATATTACAGCAAACCACCACCGGTGTCTTAATCGCCCCCCCCCACACATCAGAGATTCAATGGCACCTTAGTCACGCCCACATCAACAATCTAATGTCGTCTTAGTCGCCCCTTCATCATCAATATACTAATGGCTATTAGTCCAAACTAGCACCAGTTGAGAAAGAAAAGATAATTGTAAATCATCAGACGTCAGCCAATGAATATATTTTTGGTTTGGCTTGATTGACCGGATTGGTAATTAACAAATCGGCTTGGAGTCATTTTCATTTGAACTTCAGAACAGCTAAAATAATAATGTTATGGATGCACATTCTTACGTGCTGGATTTCGTCGGCCATGTCATGCCTTCCGCTGTACCTAATGAAGATACCTAATCCAAGCCAAGATGAGACGGACAACTACTACAGATAATAGGAGTACCTTATATTATGCTGGATACAGATGGAAACCCAACAGATGTGTACAGCAGTCTCCCATTACCTAGCCAAGATCCTAGTTGCCTGTTGCTGATAATATGGAAATATACTACCATCTACTACACTGCAATAACATTACCCACTTATTGGATTAACTCCGCTTTATGTATTGAAATGTACTCTCCGTATACATGTGAACACTTGTATTACACACCATTAACTCATTGATTCCGAAGTGCCGTT
>JAOQGN010120859.1:0-11696 GCA_027564295.1 Himantozoum antarcticum
TGTGTTTGTGGTTTGGGGTCAAAAATTCTCATAAAACTGACCTGCTGAAGTGACGCTTACATGCAATGTTTTTGTGGGCACTTTGGGGCACTGTAACTTGCTAAATATAATTATGGTAAATTTATATTGCGAGTAAAACGGCTACTGTTCGATTTTGTAGCTATACTGACAACCATTTCCAAAGGAGGTAGGTGCAAACTTGAGCATTTTGCATATAACCAGGGCACTAGAAAAATATTCTAGACTGGGAAGTTATCTTCTCCTGATAAAGTGCAGTCACGCCCCAAAACCACAAACCACTTCCTAGAACTAAGCTAAGCTCAAAATTTGCATTATTGCACCTGAAGTGGCAAATATTGGCTTTGTAGTTTGGATTTTCAGACTTTTGGGACTTGGTGTTTGGGGCTTGGTGTTTGGGCTTGGTGTTTGGGGCTTGGTGTTTGGGACGTGGGGTTTGGGGCTTGGTGTTTGGGACTTGGTGTTTGGGGCTTGGTGTTTGGGAAAAATATGAAGTTTAATAGAGTAAAATTGGAGTATTCTTTGACCCCTTCTTTGGGGTCAATAATACTCAAAAAGATGATAGACGGATTACAGTGATACTTACACCAAACATTGAGATGAAAGCAACGAAAACATTATTTGCATGTCTAAGCAGTAATGATGTATAATATGATGCATGATGTACATGTAGGATAGTAATGATGACTGCGATGATGACTACGACGATGACTACAATGACGGCTACATGATGACAACTATATGATGACGAATACGACGACGGCGATGATGATTGATGATGTAAGGTGATGGTGGTGATGGTGGTGATGATGATGGTGGTGATGATGGTGGTGTATGGTAGTGGTGATGGTGGATGATGATGAAAGCATGTTTCTAAAACTCGTTTGACAACCAACTAATTAATGCAAACTAAGTTGTTGAGTAAGTACTCTAAAATCTAATAGTTACGAGAAAAGAAAGCCAAATGTGATTTTACACATAATTAGGAAACAGGGAGGACAAAAGATGGCCAATGCATGCCAACAGACAATCACATCAACATAATGGTGTTACTGAATTAATCAAAATGGTGGTTATATGACTTGTGATGCAACAGCTTACCCACCTCATCAATTTCCTCTCTCAGTTGCTGCTGTATGTTGGGATACTTTACCAGGTAAGCGGTGCCCCAAGTTAAGGAGGCAGCGGTAGTGTTAAATCCTGCACGGAATAGATCCACTAATGTTGCAAATATATTTTCCTCTGAAAGCAAGTAAGTGAGATCACTGAAAATAATCTACATAAATGGAATGGTAATGTCATCAAATCATCAACGTACATTCTATGCTGAAGCTGCGAGTTTGATCTGTTAAGGAGCATTTACACTGCTCAGGCAAATCGTAGCTCGTAGCTGATTGCGACTCCGACAGACAAAGCAGACAAATGTGAGCAGTGTAAAAGCTATACCGTAGACGCATGAGTTGTCGTACCCCTTGTTGCAACACATTGTAGCTATCCAACCTTGCTGGGTTCTGCATGATTGGATGGGTGTAGGCTTTAACCAATGGGAGCGTGCGCTATGTTAATACAATGACTGTACTGCAATGATTAATCATCCAATGTTCGCCATTATGAAACTGCTAGTATGCAAGCTTATTATGAGCAATTATGAGGAATTTACTTCAGTACATGCCAACAATTTTGAACAATACTTATGGACATTTGTTTGTGTGAGTGTTTGCAACACTACTAGTCCAAAAAGTAACTTATTATTTGATTTATTGTATAACTAGTCATTGACTTATATCATCTGGATTGACTTATGAATAATTGAACTTGACAAAGATTTGAAGTCAAAGACTGAGCAGTGTAAACAGCATGTTGCACCTACAAAGTTACAGGTTGCACCTACAAAGTTGCAGGTTGAACCTGCAATTTCAGAGACTAGGGCAGAGACTGAGACAGAGACTGACTGAACAGTGTAAATGCTTCTTCACGCTTACATTTGAAAGCTTGGTAAACATTTTTGAAAAGTAGTAACCATTGTAATGACTTGCGGCAGTCCCTCTAGGACAAGTCAGTAAGGGGTTATGGATTCAAAACAACAACTGAGTGGTATGTAAGAACACATTAAACCATAGGTATAGTGTGGTGCTATGACTGTAAGGGTAAGTTCATAGGTTAAGCGTGCGTTCATAGGTTAAGACGTTTAAGGAGTCAGGGTGGCGCAGTTGATATCGGCTAGAAGTTCTAACCCAAGGGTTGGAGGTTCGAATCCCAGCTGCAGGATTCTGGCAAAAAGCATTCAGTAAGGTTCCAACCTGTATTTGCTGGGTCTGTTCAGATCAGGACTTAAAACACTGGAGGCCCCGTGTGTTGCAACAATACTGCAAGCACGTAAAAGACCCCACCTCTGTCCTAAAGGAAAAATAGATAGGTGGAAAATCTGTCCTGGCTCGGTCAGCTCTGGACGTGCTGTCTGGTGCTTCCCTCTGGGCTAAGTTGGCCGTGTCCAAAGTGGGTGTATACTGAGGTCTAGGTTACCTCTGCCGCTCTCAAAGAAATATACCTAAGCAGTATCACATGTGATGCAGTCATCGTCTATCTAGACGGACAGCAATATATTTTTAATTTATGACGGTAAGACCAGCCACTTCTCCTCCCACTTCTAGGCAGGTCAAACGGTTCTGTATTTATGATCTAGACAGTGGGGCCAGCTGTATAGCCTGTTACTTCCAAAAAGGAAGAACTGAATTTCCGTAGTGAAAACATTAATCAATAAAGCATGAATATATTTTAAGTTTGAAAAGAATGTTTTTAAGCTTGGTTTCCATATATGTTCTAATGCATCGCAGAGCATCCGAGTTGCTTATCCCCGATGGCCTAAGAAGTGTGACAATTATGCAAGCTATTGCAGCTATTTTGGCTAGTTTCATCTTTGCTCATTCAATCACTCATTCAAATAATTTCAAACCAAATGAAATAGGTGAATAAATAATTATAAAAGAAAAAACATCTATAAGCACGATTTTATTAAGGTGTCATTAATTGTAAAGATGTTAAGAAAATATTTTTCTACTCTCAACATATTTAGATTAATTAATATTTTTTAGCTTCAATCCTTATTCAAATGAAATTACAGGAAATTAGAAATATGCTTTCCAGTTTGATGGCTATTATCAAGTTATTTCTAGTCTTGGAGTATTGCAAATACTCACAGCAATTTTGGCCTATCAGTTTAGTTCAATACTATTGGAGTGTTATGAAGTAATGAGAAATAATTGCTTCGGAAATAAAAAAAAACATCTGCTTTCTATTCAGTTCGCCATATTACTTTTGTTGGTGTCTGTGGTACAATGGTGATGGGCATCAATGCACCTTTGAAAAAAGTCAATCACTGACACGGTATACATAGGTCACAGTCGCTATGGCGCCCATGAGATTCTGCGATGCTTCTGCTAAGGTAAGCATTTTCAACTTTACTTGATGTGCTCCTCGGCCAGCTGAGTGGTCTCTGATCATCACAAAGCTATATCTTCATGAGTCGTAGTAAGGCATCTCCAAAGCTCTGCGATGCATTATGCACGGTTACGACAAGTTTGGATCACAAGTTTAACAACCAAAACTAGATATATGTGTCCTCTATCACAGCTGAGACAAGAATGAACAAAAGTGAAAAGGCTGCTGCATATATTTAGCACAGGATGCTGACTGATTGACCTACTTGGCACAGCTGACATTGCTGGATCAGCTATTAGCTGAACTACATGACATGGCCAGTTCAGTAGACCTGGTCGAGTGAGTCAGATATATCAGCCAAAGATCTTTAGAGTATGTTCTCAACGAACTAGATAGTGCATAGAGATGCTAAGCTAAAGTTGCAGCTTGAATCTTACGAAATATTGAGTTGAAAAATCAAACAAAGTAAATGCCAAAACCATGCTGAATGCAACGAACTCAACGGCAGACCTTTCAACATGGTGAAAAACTTGCTGGAAGGTTTTCATAAAATGCCTTCAGTATTGTACACGTACGTACATCATTAATCCATCAAGTGACATTGTTCAAATCTTAGGATAAAACAATCAATTTACTCATACAACAAGAAGAGATGCATATACTCGTGATACTACCTTAAAAATTCATAGACATCAAGTCCATTTAATTTGATGAAGGTTTTGGACATCACAATTTCCTATTTTTTCCTATAATCCGTATTCAATTTTATATCAGCTTCCAAGTCAGCTGTGCGAATAATTTATAATTCCACCAAGGAAAGGAACAAGTAAAAGGACATCATTTTTTGAATATCTACATACATATCAATAATAATATTGCTGTCCGTCTAGCTAGACGATGACTGCATTACATGTGACGCCGCTTAGGTATATATTTTGAGAGTGGTAGAGGTAATCTAGACCTCAGTATACTCCTACTTTTGATACGGCCAACTTAGTCCAGAGGGATGCATTGCGCAACACGTCTGGAGCTGACTGCGCCGTGGTCACCTAATTATTACACTAGGTCTATCTGGCGATTACGCATGATAACAATTCAACATTTTAATCCTGCTTTATCTTACTTGTGTAATGCTCTCCGCTCTCAGTTTCATGCTTGATGTACAGGTCAATGAAGTCTCGGATCTCTCCTTCACAGTATGTAGTTTTATGTTCCTCTATCTGTGCACGAATGTAAGCCTCAATCTTGTTGTTGAGGAACGGATATTTGAGATCCTGGAAGCATGAGGAAATACCATTCCTTGTAAAATTATGTTAACTGTAACCTATACGATGTTTGTTTTGTCCAGTCTTATATCAATATTCCAGATCATCATTATGTTTGAACATTTGTTTACGTTATAATATAAACTGTACGTTTAGAGTATAATATTTATTTCCTAGTATTAATTTTAGTTCGTTTATTTCTTTGCTCATTATGCAAGCTCTCCATTTTATTATTCACACTGTTGATCTTCTGTTTGTGAGATTGTTTATTTAATTTCAGCTGATTGTGTTCATAATTACTGACTAATTAGTATTGCTGTTGATTGTACAGTCAATATTGGTGAGATGATGTTCCTAACATTTTCCAGACTACTTAGGAATTCTTGGAATTCTTGGAATTCATGAATTCTTGGAATTACAATAACAAATAACAAATGTGATAATTGTTATTGTGACTATAAAATGTAGGCAATCAATGATCTTTGTACCACAGACCTAAAATGACCATCGCAACTTAAATTGACAGTCTAGTAAATTGTTTTCATTTTTTGATGCTGGTTGGAAAATGACAAGTGCATGGCACTTGTCAGTGCATGGCACTTGTCAGTGCATACCAACAATGATCCTTTAGACAGTGTTATGTCTTTTATTCAATTACGTACCAACAATTGTATAAAAGAGGGTAGGTAGTTCTCAGCTCGACTACGTCTGTGTGAAGCATGGTGTCCTATTAAATTAAAATTAACATATTTTGCAAGCTTAGCCTCAGGACCTAACTAAGCAAGCGAGCCAGCTTAGTTTTAATAACATGCCCATAGCCACACTATATATTTTGTTACTACATAGATGCATATACGAATATCGCAACACCAAGAAGGCATGGTGACCAAAGACAACCAATACAATATAATATGTAAAACTCAGTCTTCAAAACTTGTAGAATGCATGCAGAAAATTCCCTGACAAAATCAGCTGTTTGCTAGAGACTGTCAAGAAGCACAAATTAAGTTTTCAGTAATTAATTTGTGTTGAGAAGTGTCTGAGAAATTGAAGAATTTAAGCTGCAGAACATGGTATTTCAGTAGCTTTGCACCTCCCTCAAACTTAGTATTGTATTGACAATCCGGATGAGCTGGATTGTCTTTGTATTATCCTTGAATTATCATATCGTCACCTTATGTACATGTATTAATAGACCTACATACATGGTCATATTCTGCATTGGGCCAGCCTAACTGGCTCCTGTATTTGCTTTTGCATCCATCCACGTATTGGTGCCTTATTCTCCCCTTGATGTTGCCCTACTAAACCGGGCCTAAACCGGGCTTGTAGTCTGTTTTATTACTAGTATATTTGTAGATGTCGCCTGGCTTCATTATTAGGCTGCTATTATTCTTCTATGCAGTATGGCATAAATGGACTGCTTTTACCTTGCTACCTCACCGAGCTTCACTCGGTTATTTTTTTACCTTTGCCAAACCGGTTTACTAAGGTGGCCAGTATCAATGCCTGATTTGTGATCCAGTTGAGCCGACTAAACCCTATGTATATATGGGCGTGCTGGTGATGTAGCTCTTTCATTACTTTTACAAATGTCTTACATTGCGGTTGTCTGCATGCCTTATCTGATTATCAATTCTATCTCATATACTATGACAATAACAATGAGTAAGTAATTGTAAGTAGGGTAAGTAAGTTTCCTTTACTATACCTAATATTATTATAGTTAATATTATTATTATAGTTAATATTATTATTATAGTTAATATTATTATTATAGGTAATATTATTATTATAGGCAATATTATTATAACCGGAATCCGAACTGGGTCGCCGGTATCACATAAAAGTGAGAGTCTCTCGTCGTCTCTACTCGTCAATCTTGCCCAGGTTCTGTATCCGTTGCTGCCCTGCTCTACGGAAGTAGGGGACAACCGCTACAGTATTTATGCTTTTGTGCTTAGCAATGCAATATTATAGTAGAGACTATGTCCCGCCTTTTGTATTAGCCGGTAATGTATTAGCCAGGTAATGTATTAGCCATTATACATTACCTGGTGAAACAATGGTGGAGTTTGGGCATGTTAATATTTAGGAATACCTGGTTCTGTGATAAGTAATGCATCAATGGTGGAATCAGATTCAGAAACGGTAAAAAGTTCTCAGGAAGGGTGAGCAGGTTTATAGCGAAGAACTCATGGAGAATCTTTGTCAGTGCAGTCCATTTAGGATCGTCATATTCATATCTGCAAATCGATTTACAAATATTATAGTTAACTGACAGCTTCGTGTTTGGTAAAAATTGTCACAAAGTAAATCCGTCAGATTTTATGACTCTTAGTCTGTTGAAAGTTGACCAATGCAAAAAGACCAGATCGGCACATCAATCAATAATGCCATGAGTTTTAAAAACGTTGGCCTACTAGAAATGCACCTGATTTTCCTAGTCGTTTGCCATAGGTAGTCATGCAAGGTTCGATACAAAGTTCAATACAAAGTTCTACTGCTGCTGTTGTTGCTGTCACTACTGCTGCTGTCTAATGCTGCTGCTGCTGCTACTACCTCTGCTGCCACTACTACTGTGTGATGAACAAACCAATTTTATGTTACACATATATTGGAAAAACTGCAGCCCTAAGCTACAGTCTTTACTGTGGCGATAATAATATAATTAGCAGCAGAATCAGCAGCAGCAGTAGTCACGAAATATGATTTTTCCTGCACTAAATTCATTGCATGTCAATTAGTCTGATACGAGGGCCGCCCAGTTGATTGATTAGTAAGGCTGCAACCTTAGTATTTATATTCTATCGTACACTCATAGACTGTGTAATAATGCTGTGGGCACTATGCGTGTTACCCTTGAACTGAAAATTAAAGAACATTAACTAACCAAGAAACTACTTGGCTATAGCACATCTCATTTAATGTTTTATAGCTGTTGCTAAGTGACATGTCTACTGTACATTTAGTGCAAGAGGACATGCATTTGCCCATGATATTGAAATGGACTTTGATATGGCTCTTTTATGCTAACCAAAGATCATTTACTTCTCGTCTCACTGTTTGTAGCTTATTACAGTAGCTTAACTAAGTAACTAGTAGCTTATGTAGGAATAATGGCCTAATTTTAGCATTAATGGACTGGAAAAGGATCAAGACTTCTCGGGCGGTGCCCAAACTAGTTGAGAAGTTTATTTGCCCCTTGCAGATCGAAACAATGGTAGAGGACAGGTGAAGAAGTAGTACAGTACTTAGAGTCAAATCAAGCATCTAACTTCTTCAGCAGGAAAACAAGAACTGAAGCATACTGAGATATAACATTATCACTAGCAATTGGTAGCTCTGGCAATTATAGTATTAGCCAGCAATAATGAATGTTCATATATATATAGAATGCATTTGCAATATAGTTAGGTAGAGTTAAGTGGGTAATTATATAATGTCTATTGCGATGCCACTGTATTCTGAAGTGTCCATATATTCTCAGCCCATGGATTACTTGATAGATCTTGGCTACATAATAGAAGGCAGCTGTCCACATCTGTATAGTACATATGTAGGGTACATCTGCATAGTACATCTGCAGCCAGCATATAAGGTGCTCCTATCATCTGGGAAGTTATCCGTCCTCTACTAGTCTGGGTTTAGGCATCTTCACTAGTGCAACTGGAAGGCTGGCAGTGGTCTACACAATAAAGACGCAATAATGCACATCCATAGCAATTTATGTCTACTCTGCCATAAGTTGAAGGGTCCGAGTTTAGGCTATGAACTGTTATACTTTGTCCAATAAGATTTATTTGGGAATTTCAACTGAATTTGAAGTTCCCCAGAGCTGATATAAAATTAGATGTATCATTTTTCTAAGCAGAGAAGTTACCAAGTAGCAGAGGAATCACATCTAATATTAATACTTTTCTCACTGTACTGAATGCTAGTGTCCAGTCGGACACTAGAGTTATTATTAATATAGGGCTAGAATTATCATCTAATTCATCTAAGTGTAAAGCTGGACCAAGGCAGGTCCAATATTAGTAGACATTTGCAAGTTGCAAGTAGGCTCGTGGGGCCGAGAGGCAGGGCTAGTCCTGCCTAGTAACAGGACTAGGCAGTCAGCATGCGGTCAGGCACAGGGTTGAACTGCAGTATAATAGTATAGAGTCTGACCTGGTACAACTTGGTCTGACATGGTTCGACTTTATAACTCATAAATCACAAGGTAGTGTTGTGTAAATAGTGAAGGAACTCAGTCAAGGCTAGTTTCTAGTTGATTTGGACAATTATCGGTAGGGTCGGGCCGCACTTTGCCGGCCCACAGCAGCTATACTATTGGGTCTAGACACTCCAAACTTGGAACAGAGATAGGGCGAAAGGTGAATTTAGATCAGCCAGTCAATAGACTTGGCACATGTCTTGCCTAATGTGAGTCATTTTTGAAGCAAGACGGGTGACGGATCTGACTTTGTCTTGCTCTTTACACTAGCCAGACAAGACGATAGTTTTCAGATTTTACATTGGTCTGGATTAATTACTATCATTATTAAAATGCACTCTCGTTGCGGTATTTGCATGCACAGAGGGTCGTAGATGCCTACCAAATGCAATCAGAATCAAGAAAATACCCAGATTAATTAACATGATTTAAAAACGAATTATTTTTAGATATTATCAACTTTTAATATTTTTGTGCAAAGTGAAACGGACGGAAACACTAAGTGCACAGGCCCACCAGTGGAAGTGATTCGATATTTTAGATTAGTAAAAGAAAGTAACTAAACTATCTCCATTGTGATTGGGCAAGCCCACATGAGCCTGAGCAACAGACGGCCTGAACCCAACATGGTTGGATTGCCTCATCTCCATCTTCGGCGTGCCTTCCGACTTGCCTTCGGCACCGTCTATCCTTTTGCACTATACGTTTGTTGTCGAAGCCAAGCCTATTGCCGAAGCCTAGCTGATCTAAACTCAACTTAAGGGTGAGCCATCTGCATATAAGATACAAGTAGTTAGCCCAAGTAGAAGTCTGAGAATCTCATGCGCTTGAACCATAAGCGTTATAGGCAAGCACTACTCTTGCTTGAGCAGCTCCGTGATGGAACGCATCATGGTGGACAACTCTAATCCTACACCCAAAAATCCATTACAATGTCGTTACTACCACTGCTACTGTACCGCTCCTACTGCTGACATAAGCTCAGGATGACTGCTAATTTTCCTAATAAATTATTCTAATTATTAGTCTAATACGTTATTCTAATTAAAACATTCTAATAAACTTATTACAATGTTTGATGCAGTTACCGCATTGCTACTACTATACCTGAACCCAAAAGTAATGTGATGTACGACATTAGCTGTAGCGTATTGCATCTGCGTCTTTATGTCTGTCACGAGCCCCTCGTTTACTCGAGATAGGTTCTCCAAGTGTTGACATAGTATGGTGGCCTCTGTTTGTATCATTTCATCAATACTCTTCTTACCCACTCCAAGGTCTCTGAATGCCATCAACGCAAAGCGCCGCATCTCTTTGTGACCGTCACTATTTGCCATAACTATCCCTGGAAATATTAACATATCGCTGTTAATTGGCATCAGGATGGGATCAAGCATTAGAAATATTATTTGTAGGAGTTATTATATCAATTTATCAATATTATACCTAACAAAACAATTCAACTGAATTACAACTGCAAGTGAGCTGCACGGCTTTTGTAGCTTCTTAGGAGTTGTCCACCACCGTCAGTAGCTGCTATGTTGTTGACAAATGTAAAGTTGCACAACAGAATAATCCGTAAGTCATAACTTATTATTATTACATTGATATCTACTGCATATGCACACTGCGCAAAGTGCTAACTCCATTTACTGGTAATAACTTCAGTAATTGTGTTGTTCAGAGCATATATTGCACCTGCAAGAATTATAAAGACATGAGAAATGCCTTAAGGAGTCAGAAACATATGGAGAGGTCTGAAACGAGCTCCAAAAGGTCACAAAAGGACTCGGAAGACCCAAACAGGCCCCGCAAAAACCCAAAAACGGATTTGAAGCGCAAGAGAGGCGCTAAAGTGAATCTCCATCGAACCAAAATTGACTTTTACCCCCACATTAGACACTATAATACATCTGCTCAAGTGCTTATGACACTCTTGATAATTCTAATGAAGAATGCTTAGACTGCTTACCAATGATCTAGATCTACCTCGTGGAAAATCTGTGAGCTAATTGAACTTGATATGCAATGAGTGACAAAGATAATGAGATTTAATCTGAAAATCCTGTCCTGGCAGCCCGAGCTCCTGGTGAACATATATAGACAGTGGGGTACTGGGATAGACAGTGGGGTACTGGGATACAGTGGGGTACTGGGATGTATAGACAGTGGGGTACTGGGATGAAAAGTAGACTTGGACATGCTACTGAAAAGATGCCCGCGCTGCAGAGATAACTTCTGAGTAGAGAGTCCAGAAATACCCAAGTTGAATGCACAAGTTAATTTTTCAAAATGCCCGAGTTGATTTTCGAGTAATTTAGTTGTTACCAACTACCAATGTGGTCATGCAACATATCATTCTTTCCCTTACACTGTACTGAAATTAATGGTACTATCAGTGTAGTGCTTTAATAGACTATGAACTATATATGAACTATTATATACTATACTAACATGGACTATATTTAGAGATACAGGTAGAGCTGTGCGATTCACATTATTTTTTAACAACCTGATTCGATTCTGTTTAGAAGTATTCAAGTCTTGATTCTCTTATCTTTCAGTATTTATTTAGATTGCGATAAAATACTATCGTAAATTATTGATGGTAAACATTTTGTAATATAGAAACATAAATCTATACAGTTGTAATCAGAGCTATGACCAAGGAGCTGTGACCAAGGAGCTGTGACCAAGGAGCTGTGACCAAGGAGCTGTGACAAAGGAGCTGTGACCCAAGCCCAGGGGTGGGACAGTCC
>JAOQGN010120970.1:0-18454 GCA_027564295.1 Himantozoum antarcticum
GTTTGTTAATAAAAAATGAGAACGGGATTAGTAAAATAGGAGAGAATGCATAGCAAATTAAAAAAACACCAAATAGACACTATCACTAAAGCAATTAAGATAGTATTAACACAAAAGTCCCACTAAATAAGTGAACATTGAACATCACTGGTCACTGGGTACAAGCGGGATTGGTTGTTTAAAGTCAATTAAGTTAATGGCATCCTATATCAGGTATGGAGCCTATATCAGGTATGGAGCCTATATCAGGTATGGAGCCTATATCAGGTATGGAGCCTATATCAGGTATGGAGCACTGTGTCTGAATTCTCATTACAAATACCCTACAAGACCAGTTTTGTACCCAAAATCCTGCACTTGGAAATTCCTCCATACTACTGTATCAAATTCCTCCATACTACTTACTGTATCCTCAACCAAATAATCAGCTTAGTTGTTGCATAACATTAGCCAACCATTAGCCAAACAAGCTTGAACGATGTATTTTGAGATTTTACCAAAAGTATCCATTTGTGGGTGGATTGTTAATGAAAATACATCTAATGAAGTCGTGGTTTTTGCTGGGAAAATGATTTAAACATAACCTGAAATCAAATGATTTTTCAAGTAAAATAATTACTGTGTGGAAAGAATATTAGTGAGGTCAGCCTATACTATAGCATTACACTGAGCTCCCACCACACACTGCCTGCTTATCAATTTGATCTTCAAACCACAACTTACACTATTGCAGTGGCCAATTAAAAACTAGATATTTAGTAGACAGACGACTTGTGCTGCAGTCCATCAATTTTGCTACAATCGTATGCTAGTAATTTACTTCCCAAAACAGAGTCTAATCGTTTACTGGAGAAAATATTCGGTACTAATGTTTGTTAAAGTATTCAATATAATATATAAAACAGATTTGCAAATAATTTGTATTGAATATAGACCTATATAATGATAGATTTGCAAGATAGAATATACTATACTATTTACTATTATTATTATTATTATTATACTATTATTATTGTGATTTCCCAATTAAAACATTTTAATAATAATAATTATCACATTAGTTTAATATTTCTATTTTTAACATCTTATTATTATTATAAATTGTTATAAATAGTAATAATATTCTTTTTTCTTAAATTATCTATTTAAACAACATTCTAGTAACAAATTATTAAATTTATCTATAAGTGTTATGATGTTTGCCAGCCATCAACAAATTGCTACTGAAGTACTAGAATTGACAACGCGGCTGAAATGTCATTGTATATTGGCCAATCATAATATAGCATCGTGGCAAAAGTTTCCTCTTGCAGTGAGGCTTGTCGCTCCTGAAAGTAGCTCATGTGTGCACACCGTCGTAGAAGGTTTTGAATATAGTAAATGCCAGTATGTGTTAACCAACCTCTTCTGACGGCCCTTGCTCTCTTTTGTGGTGGAGTTGCGTTATCTGAGAGAATATTGTCGTCCTTCGTAGCTCTTTTTAGGTGTCTTCTGGCCTTGGGATAATCAGCTAAAATAGTCACATTGTGGAATTAATGAACAATAATTTAACTAATAATTCAATTTGCTGGTATGGTAGTCAGACAAAAGGCCAAGACTCATTAGAAAACTACGCTACTGGATGAAATAATTAGTGGACTATAATTTTTGTGAGCAGCCCACAAATTAACGAATTAGCGTACTTTTGTTTTAGCGAATTTCGGATTAGCAAAATTTGTTATATCTGTTATCATTGAAGAATTTGTGAAGAAATTAAGTATTAGCAAACTTTAATCTTGGCAAATTTTAAATTAGCCAAATGGCTAAATTTAATTCCAACCAATACTTTCTTCCTATAGGTTAGATAAAAACCTCAACGAATGAGAAATGGAGGAATTGGAAAACCATAAAATATGTTAGAAATGTTTGTCGTCATAATAATGTCTAGCACTATCATCAACGCTTTTAGGGTGCTAAAATTTAAAAATATGATGGACCTCCATTTCTGGTTCATTACATTGTGATGACTGATGAATGCATATTATATTAATTATTGCGGAATGACCTCCTAGATGTTTATTTCAAGTATAATTTAAATGCGGTATTCCCTTTCAAAGTCTAAAGCCCTGAGCACACTGTAGCGTTGGGCCCGCGATTTCTTGCCGTGCGTTAGCTGCGGTTGCCGCAAAAGGCCCACTGCGTGCCAACGCAGCAGATCAAACATTGCTAGATCGCTAGTGTTGACGCTTTCATTCATTGGCTGGCTTTCTGTTAGCCCCGCCCACTGATCAAACATGCTTCACTGATCAATACACTTGCTGTATATGGCCATTATGTTACACAATAGGGGAATACCCTTTCATACTAACCATGTACTAGTCACTAGCACTAGAACAATGCAGATTACTAGATCACTGGCTTGCGATGACAGCTACAGCGTGCTCAAGATAGAGATGCGTCGCACGCGATGCCCTATCGCGCCGCACGCGCCCAACGCTACAGTGTGCTCAGGGCTTTAGGCCTACATGTATAAACTCCTGCCATCCTGGAGATGGACAGTCTTGGTTTATTATCAATAATATTAACTGCATCACAGAACTTTCTCTCTACCACTTGGTAATTTCTCAGAGCACTACTACAAGCTAGAACACGACATACCAACAACGATTTTATAAATTCATCCGCAACAAGCCTCAGACACTTTATAGCCTAAATTTACAGTTGAAGGTTTGGGGTTTGTCAGCCCACCCCAAATTCCTAAACATAAATTCAGGTTATGTTTATATTTGGAGATTATAATATTTGATAATTAGCTGCAAGCACAGGGCAATGTAGCGTCCACTTCACACCTAAAGCAATATAATAGTGTGATGTTCACTGTATACATACATAATTATATTACTGTTTGCTGGGCCCAATGCCCATTGTATTATCTTGTAATATATTATGTTATATACCATATTCCAAGTTCAATTATACTACGCTGAAGATAATCCCATAACTGGATTATATAGTTTACTACATTGTATTAAGCCCCGAGCACACTGTAGCGTTGGGCCCGCGATTTCTTGCCTTGCGTTAGCTGCGGCTGCCGCAAGAGGCCCACCGCGTGCCAACGCAGCCGATCAAACATTGCTAGATCGCTAGTGTTGACGCTTTCATTTATTGGCTGGCTTTCTGTTAACCCCGCCCACTGATCAACATGTTTCACTGATCAATACACGTGCTGTATATGGCCATTATGTTACTCAATAGGGGAATACCCTTTCATACTAACCATGTACTAGTCACTAGCGCTTAGAACAATGCAGATTACGAGTACACTGGCTGGCGATGACAGCTACAGTGTGCTCAAGATAGAGGCGCGTCGCACGCGCCGCCCTACCGCGCCGCATGTGCCCAACGCTACAGTGTGCTCAGGACTTAACTACAACTTTGATTCTAGGTAATTTGAAATAAATAATTATTATCAGTAAGAGAGAAGGTAGGATGGAGATAAGTTTTTAGACCTCTATCCTATGGAGTGCCCTTTGAAAAAAATAGAAGTTGATCACTTTTGGATAGTGCCGCTTTTAAGCAGCACATAGTAACATTGTGAAGGTCATATGCCACTTTTCAAATCTCATTATTCACTTTGCACTGGGCTGTAGTCTCTTTCACATACTGAGCAGTCACTTCTGAACTTTGTTATATCAGTTAGTAATGATAATATGTCACTTTCCAATGGTGGCATATCACTTTCCAATGGCAGCGTCTCACTCAGTCTTTGTTGTGTGTCACTATTGGCAGGTATGTATACAATATTCCAATGCGCTATGTTACAAATAGAGGTGCAGACACCATTAATTTGTTATTGTAGCACATCAATTTATCGTCTTTGCTGCTAAACTAATCTATTCATCATCAAATGAACTTTGGACTTGTTCAAATTTTATAGCGTTACTTTCAGGAGATTGGCTGTACTGTATTTCTTCAAATAGAAGCCGTTCTCTAATAGGAGCTGTGTTTGGGATTTTGCTTCCCAAACACGGCTACGCCTAGCCTGTTAACCAAGCCAACTGCATTGGGAGTTATGTGCTTATGATTCGGTGGTGAGCGTTAGGGTATTGGCAAACACCCCACCACCTATATACGCCGGTCATCGGCCGTGAGGAAATAACTCCCAATACAGTTGGCTTTGTTAGCCAGGCTAGGCTATGCCCAAGCATACTCCAGAAATTGCTACTGTAGAGGAAAGGCCATTCTTAAGTTGTTAGGCAACTCTATTATTTTATGGCAACCGGCCAGGCTTGAACTAATTTTACAACCATGCAGTGATCAATTAAGTGCAATAATGGCAGATTTTTTAGCTTAGCTTAGTTCTAGGATATGGTTTGGGGTTTGAGGTTGGGACATGATTGCACGTTATTAGGAGAAGAAAACTTCCCAGTCTACGTTATACAGTTATTCGCAATTGTTCAATTGTCTAGGATAATTATTCGGTTATTTGCAAGTATATATAGTATGACAGTATAATAGTATGCAAGTATAATTTACATTGTCCTGGAAGCGGAATTTTTAATGGGAAGAGGAATTTTTAACCGGTTGATAATTATTCACTACAATAGTTTGTTTACTCTAGCCTAAATTAACAAGTTTGAATGCAAGATATAATTATAATGAAGAGCGCAGGGGCGTATCTTATGTGAAATTTAACCCCTTAACATTTACAAGATTGCCCCTGCACAGCGTCATTTTTTTGTCACGTGGTTGAAAGGTGGGTTGAAAAAATATGTTAGGGGTTTGAAGAAAATCTGTTAGGGTTGTTTTGCTTTGACTATGGTGAAAGAGAGATCCTTAATTTAGTTAATAATACTGCTTTCCCCTTTAGCTAGCCGAATTACAACTGAGGCAAAACCACTCAATATCAAATACAATGAAGCTTGGACAACTCAACCTTGGTTAATTCACACTCACCAATTCGATCCCTACTCGACCAATGATAATCTGCTGCACATACATGTAACTCAAACTTTGACTCATTACTCAACCTATTTTGGGCAGTCAAATCTGAGCTTTCCACTAACTTTTCACTAACATAATGATCAATATAAGTGGGACCATACGTAAGTTGATTAATATTTAGGAATCCACAAACTTTATCCTTGCACGTTGAGTTATACATGTTCCACTGTAATGTGTTATAGTTTTTCATCTACTACAACGAATACAGTTCAATGGCCTTCAATGTGATATTCTATAACTCAAACTTCTCATAACTCAAACAAGTCAAATTTTTTTTGGTGGTCCACTGAGGTTTCAGTTAAGAGAGAACCACTGTATGTAAAACATGGCGACTCTCTGCAAACTGGCAAGTTTGCAAACTGCAGCGATAGCCTGTGTTTTATGATGTTCGTCAAAATCTAGTCTAAAATTTTAATTTTTTTTATTTCCTGCTAAGAATTGTGTCTATTTATGCTGAAATATGACCAATAAAAGGCGCCGTTGTTACGACGTGTGTGAAACTGGCATGCATTGCAGTGATAGCCTGTGTTTTATGAATTTCGCAAAAATGTGGCTTGAAATTTCAAAAAAAAATTATTTCCTCCTAAGAATTGTGTTTATTTATACTGAAATATGTTGAAATGTGACCAATCACAGCATCGGTTCCAAGAAATTTACATCGAATCCTAGGAGTTTTAGTTATATATAAAACAATAGAGCTTTGATTGGGACCAAGCTAATAGTTCGGTTCAGTGAATATTTTGATTCCTAGGAGTTCGAATCTGAGAGATTTGACTGTATATAGAATTACCAAACCAACCTGTTTCTGACAACACACGCACTCTAAATAATTCCCACTCTGGATCTGCCATGTCGTGTCGCTTTACCTTATTTGCCACGTTGGTGCCCTGCTGGTTGGTTGCTGGGAAAGCACACCAGTCTATGTCCTAAAGAAAATAGAAATCAAATAGTTTGTATACATGTGTATCAGTATATATGTGTGTGATACATTTCCGTTCACCTGTCAGCATAGGTTTTGTGTCTTCCAAAGAAGTGTCATGCTTCAATCTCATATGACTATGACTGAAAAAACTTGAAAACCAATCATTTTTAGAGAATAGGTCTTAAAAAGATGAACGAAGCTTTATGTGTCATAGCTTGTGTTTAATAAGGTTTGTCATAAAAATTGTATACATCTATAATTATAGAACATGCAAAAATTAAAATTCCTTCAATTTAATGGGAAACTTTTGTGTAATACAGCACAATATTATGGAAAAACACTTTGACAGCAGGTAGTTATTTTATCAAAATAATATTTTGAATTTATTACCTAGTAATCCTAATATTTCAAATGATATTGAATTATTTCAAGAGTAATTAAAGATAAGGGAAATCTATAAACACTATATATGAATCCCAAAACACAGAGCTAATTCCCAAAATCAGCTCACAAACCTCCAGATAACAAATCACAATTTATGATTTATTTTATCGGGCACTGTTGCTGGTGGTATTTACCTGAAAAGTTCAAAGTTTTGCAAGTTTATAAAACATTTAGTATGAATTGGAATACAATCTATGTAAAATATATCTTTTAAACCAATACAGAATGAGTAGTCTGAGAAAGATTCCTAATTTGGCTTCTACTATATTCACATAATAGATGTACTGGCTCACGGATATGAACATTTGAATCATTTTGGTATAATTTGATATACTATACCTTTTCACAATGTGTTATCCATCTGCTAGACACTACCTCCACCACCGACTCTTCTACAAATTCTACCACAGCATACACGTAACCTGGTGATGATGCCATTATTGTAAAGATCTATAATAAAACAATCAAAATGCAATGCTAAATATGCTAGTATCACAACAAAAATATCCCACCTCGTATGTGATAGCGCTAGAAATGTTCAGATACCTAGATCCTAGGCTTCTGATTTCCCTTTGAGGATTACAGATTTACGAGGTGCACTAATGGATTATAGTGAGCACTGAAGGCCTTTGCCCATCGCTGGAAATACATTATCACTAAAATTCCTGGGATGCTGCATATTTCTGTGAATATTCATGATCTATTACGGTCCATACAATACACCAAAACCAAATGTAAATAAGCCTGGGACTAGCTAACCAAATATTTAGTCAAAAATTTCAGGTAATTTCATAAATTGAATGTTATAACAAAGCAAGACATTGAGAAACCACAGTAAAGGTGTGAACACACGAGAGCGATCTTGAGCGTGTTTGTCTTATCCTGACGCTGACGATTCGCTGTACTACAAAACGCTCAATATCGCGTGAGTTGTGTCCACTCAACTTTAGCACCGAGTTACTCGCCGTTGATTGGCTTACTATTTCCCATAAGCCATTGCACTTGATAAACACAAATAGTGTCGTCTTCTACAACGACATTCTCGCCGCTGATTGGCTGAATTACTCCCATAAGCCATTTCGTTTGGTAAACATCCTATACTTTCGATGTTGAAAAAGGACCAAGCAGGATTATGATTAGCTTGAGATTCCGGAGTTTGGTTTGGGGAGTACTTTTACAACTTCGACTATTTTCGGATTTTATTCTAAAATATGATTGTTACCGATGTGATATCAGTGATCCACGCATGAAAGAAATGTGAATGCAAGCTTATTTGTTATTGCAAATTTAGCAACTATTATGCGCGCAATAATCGCCTCAGCAATAGTTAGTTGGGTTGTAATAATATAATAAATAATGATGATCGGTTATAAGAATTTCGAAATATTTCTGATAAATAGCCGCATTTATTATTGATTTAATTTACATGATACAATTCATTGGTGTTAGTACATGAATCGCTTGCTAGTTGATTAATCTCGTGTGTTTACCCAAGCAGTGGCGTTGGCACCGCTGGCCAAATTTGTCACCGTTCCCAACGCTCTCGTGTGCTTACACCTTAAGACCAATCAGAAAGTCTATAAAATAATAACTAGTTCACCAAAGTGTGCATTGGCCGATTCTCTCAGCTGTGCATAGGAGACACATGTGTATAATTATTCATGATGACGTTGTCATTATGGTATGCCTGACATGATCTTGTAGTTCACTATTTCATTAATATATTCAACATCCATACAATTACAATACTATTAATGTTAACTATAATCATAATGGTTTAACTAACCATTGATAAATTATAGATGTAATATAATTTAGTATAAGTACAAAAATAAATATATAATGATTTTAATATCAGTATTAAATATTATAACACATAGCATAAATGTGTTTCTCCATGATCACATTGTGGTATGCCTGATCTTGTATTAGATTTATATATGCTATATCAATACAATTACGATACTAATGTTGACTATAATTCTTTAACTAACCATAACACATTGATAAAATTATAATTTACAAGTGTAACATAATTTAGTACAAATAATATATACATGATCAATACATGTAGTTAATTATTTTAATATCAGTATTCATCGTTAAAAGAAAATAGAAAATTGAATGCATAATGTTGCTTACGCTTACTTTAGTTTTACTACACTAATGACATTTCCAAATATATCATAATAACAAGCTGTAATCGAATATGCATACTTACTTTCAAACTAGCGAATGATACTGGATGTAAAACGATCTGCAACAGTGAGGCGGTCAGAGCAAAGTGAAAGCAACTTGTGACGAGAGCATGATTTTATAACACCAGGTGAATTAAAACCATAATTGTTGTCATTGTCATTATCTCAAGGTAAATTCCCTCAGATTTTCCAATGTCTATGTGGTCCAATTGAAATACATAGAGGGGTCATTATAATAGTCATTGTTATTGCTATTGTAATGACCCAGCTGGAGAGGACGAACTCTCTACTATGATGGGATAACTGACAATTGGATGTGTATTCCAATGGATGGAATATTGACTTATCTCTGTTCAACTGCCAGTATGAAAGGACATATAATGATATAGTCATGAATAACCTATTCTTTGGCAATGACAAGGTTCAATATTTGTCTCAGAGCACTGCATTTTCTGATGAGATATAGAAATACTAACATGGCTGAGAGGCGCAAGCTTTATAAACGCTTATGGACCTCAGAGAAAAGATCAAAGAATATTGAAACTTCAAATCAACCTATCAGGCCTACTAGAAATTTTGCCATTGAGGTGAGATAGTAATATTTAGATAAAATGAAATATATATATTATAGATATACACTGTATATAAAATATGCATGTGATTATTGAAATTTGCGTCTCAACAAGTCAGCATCCATATTATGTAACTCACAGACTTGGGGTCCAATGAAGAGAGGCAGGTGCAGGATTGACTATTTTTGAGATAGCCCGTGATCTAGGAAAATACTGTAGGATGAGAAGTTGTCTTCTCCACAAAAATTGTGTTTGCACCCCAAGCCCAAAACCCCAATCCACAATCCAGCTAAGTTGAGAAATAGTCAATCCTGCACCTAAGTGGAGAATGAAGACCAGTTGAAATGTTTTTGACCAGCAAGTATTTAATATTTGCAGATTCCGACTACACAATATTTGAATTGTATTTGATATTTGAAAATACCACATCAAAAAATATTGTTTGCTACTTATTTGTTATAATACTAATTGTTGTTTTATTTCCTAAAGAAATATTTCACCAGCTGAGTCATGTCTTGTATGAGTATGACTTGATAGAGTGCTCTTTCTTATGAGTACACTGAGCTTGACCTTATTGATATCTAAACCTTTGAGGAGGCCCATCTGCTTTACGCATAGGCCTACGCATAGTATGCATGGATTAAAATACTATTAGTCAAATACTTCAAATAAAATGCCAATTAATATAGGAATTGTATTCAAAGTATTTTTGAACAGCAAGTAATTAAATTGCATTTGATATTAGAAAAATATCACAAGTATTTGCTGGTATTTGCTGGTATTTGCTTGACTTTCAGTATTTCAACCCAAGCCTGGTGTAACTACCCCAAGCTCAATATTGGGAATCAGTGGTAAGGGGAGAGGATGTTTAGATTTACCACTTATGAACATTACTTGGGATTAATTTGAAGTTAGAGCACGATATAGGTAATACATTCAAGTTGTGCTGTCAATGTCATGGTTCTCCCTAAGTTTGATGCCGACGGCTTTGGGATTCATTTTCCAGCATCAGCTCACTTTATCGCTGTGTGATTACTACGCGGTGTATGAATGTAGCCTACACATATCTAATCATCAATTGAGCTGGCCCTTATACAAAATGTTAATGTCAACAAAACTGTTCCAACACCATCAATATTTTTAGCAGTCAGCAGGTAGAAATGGGGACAATTTTGCTTAATATTTCTGTTCCTGTACCTAACTATATAGCATTCAACTTCAATTATTCAAACTATGCCATTTAGGTGCCACCAACAGAAGCTGAGTTATTGCACTCTGCAGATGGTGTCTCTATCCCGTCATCTAATGTGCTGATGAATGAAAATGGAAATGAGGTGAGCAGGTGTTGATGAAAGCATATTTTATATGTAGGATTGAAATTTGACCATTATAACATTCTTCATATAATATGAATAACAAACTCATACTATTACAAACATATATATATTTACATCGTAATATGTTGATTTATAACATAGAACACTTATGGTGGAATATAAGGAATTGTGATTTGTGAATTAGCCTGAGTTTCTGAGCCTTTATGCCTTATGCCTTTAATTTATCAAAGCTTGGGAATTCAATTTAATTAATACTAATTTGGGATAAATTTGCATCATGCTTCAATGACTGATTGTGTGTCTCTTTCTGTTACCTTTTCATGTCCACTGTTAAACACATTTCACCACAGAGCATACTATAATTACTATTACTTTTATCAGGCTTCAGTTTGGTGTAAAATTAATATATCATCATTTCATCATATTAAAATGTTTTATGAAGCACGTAAAGTGATGACAGTGATACAATTATATTATGCGAGTTCTTTTTTTCCATTCATTAGGTCAGAATTTTGATTTGCTTTCGAATTTATATTATAATTATGGCAAGGCATGCATATTGTAAAATATAATATTAGAAACCAAACCACACTCATATGCATATTTTCAAACAAACGTTAAAATCCACTACCTGCAGCATAATTTACTGATTCAGATGTAGATGTTGATCAAATTTTATTGTAATTAATTCTCCTTATTTAGGCTGTGATAAGACAGCCAACAACAGCAGAGGAATTTGAAGAAGGTAGTAGAGGAACCTACAATGGCTGTACAGCTTTGTCTACTTCAGAGTGTGAAAGTGAAGTAAGTTATTTCGGCACTGATTCAAGATATCCAGCTTTTCATTGATCTTTTGAAAATGCATGTATCACCTTGGAACATAAGAATGTATTTTAGATTGCAAAATGACCATTTGAAAGTGTATTTGAAAGTAAGAAAATAAAGTCATACACTCTAGAATTGTAAGACAGGGAGCCAAAAATATTTAATCTTCTATTTTGTGCAGTCTGAACTAAATTTGAACATGTGCATTTTGGATTTTGTATGTATCTCTATTAAGTTATTTATTCCCATTATCATAATTGCAATCCTGCGAGTCACTTTTATAGATAATTTTGTAGTGAACAAGCACTAAATATTACGTATACCACAAATGACACAACTGTCACTTAATGAAAATACACAACTTTTTTTGCAAAACATGTGTAAATATTAGTTAAAAATAAGATTTTTCTTTGAATTCATGGTTTTAACTACAGCGTACATATCAGTGATCACACGCAACTTCTTATGCAAAATTAAAGCTCATTTCGGCAACACACTTAAATTATTCAGATGTGGACGTTCTACTTAATTCTTATTATTAGCAGGGAATTGAAGAAGGTAGTGGAGGTGCGTACAATGGCTGTACAGCTTTGTCTACTTCGTCAGAAGGTGAAAGTGAGGTAAGTGAAGTTGACATCGGTTCAAAGATATGCTATTTCTTATGCAGGGATGGGTCTCATTGAATTAAATTACATTATTTAACCCAATTCAATCGGATTTTCCACCACTTTTAATCGAAAGTGAGAAATTTAGTTTAATTGAAAAACTTTAACCGCCTTCAATCGTAATATAATTGAAATTGAAAAGTGCTAGCTACTATAATTGAAAATTAATTACAATAAAACAGTGCTACCTATTGTAATCAAATGTTAATTGAAATCAGAAAATGCTAGCTACTGTAACCAAAAACTAAACTGAAATCGAAAAGTGCTAACTACTGTAATTAAAAGTTAATGAAAATCGAAAAGCGGCATTATGTCATTGAAATTTTATTAAAATCGGAAAGTGCTAGCTAATCCAATCTACACTTATTGAAAATTACAATAAGTCCTGGCTACCTGTAATCTAAAGTTAATCAAAGTAGTGTAACATAAGTACTAGCTATTTGAAATGTTAGTTAATCAAATAAATACAACTAATCAAAAATATTCAAACATTTTACTGTTAAAAAGTTAAAATAGTTAGGCGAATCAAAAGCCTCAATCAGAGGAAGACTATTTGGCCAGGTTACAAAGCAACTAATAAAGAAGGATCCCAATATCCTAATGTTCAACCACCTTGCGCTTTCTTATAACAGCATTGCATTATTTTACTATTCCACTAAAGCAATAGAGTGAGAGGGAGTGTATATTAAATTAGAACAATTGATACTCTGTACATGTATCTGTATATTAGAGCATAACTGGTGTATAATATATATGTATATGTATAATATGTAATGTGAACTTCCAATAATAGAAAGATATTATTGTGGATTATACTGCGGGCACCGCCTAGCCCCACCTTATTTGCCAATACTGTGCTACTGACACTAAAATACTAATTATGCATGCATCCTATTATTATTATATTAGCCATTCATACTTATACTTATACTTATGCTATTTTATACCATGTATTATGCAACCAGCAAAACTGGTCTCCCGTGTCTATTATCTATTTTTATTATGTATTATACGACCAGCAGGGCTGATCCCCTTGCCCTGGCTGGTCTCTTAACAGATCCCCTTGATCCGGTCTTAATAGGCCGGCCCCCTTTTTGCTATATAAGCAAGCTGTTTTCTATTGTGCTTCTTTCATTATTACGTATGCCATGCTACAGAGAGAAGACTTATACAATAAATATCATCATATACATTGATACATGATGCTTCCCACATTGATACATGTAGGCCAGAATTTTCAATTTGCACATTCCAGCTACGTGAAATAGTGAGACAAGTCGGGTTTTTAATATTGTGACCAAAACAACTATAATTGCACTCCATCAAACAATTGAAGGGGAAAACAACTGCTATTATTTTTAATGACCAAAGTACACTGTTCAATTTATGAAGGACCATCAAATTCTGAGTTTAAGAATAAGACACAGGTGTATTTGAATATCTCCCTTGTTGCTTAAACCACTTACTTCATCAGCAGATTAATTTTTGGTACACACCCCTGTGTTTAGTCCCTGTTGCATTCCCATGGCCATGGCGATTCTGATTGTCCAAAGCAATTGTGATAAGTTTTGAGCGTAAATTGACATTATCCAATTTGAAATCTACTGAAATTTTTTTTGAGTTTTGTCCTAAAGTTTGAATTATCAGAGCAGATTGCCATTAGCTCATCTGGACCTAGCTAAAAGTATGTATTATTCAGTTGTTCTAATTATCAGGCTTCTATATATCCAGGCTCTACTATATACATGAAACAAGCTGAAGAAAGCTAACAATCTGTGTCTTTAATAGCTATTTTTAATATTCGTTATTATGTTTAACTTTTTTAACATCAATATATTCTTCTAATGACAAATTTGCCCAACTAACTAAGCTGCTAAGTAAGCATTGTTTATCTACATTGTATATTTACAGATTGAGGAGAATTGCATGGACACCAGTACCAGCATTGATGATGACACAGATGCCCAGGAATTCAAAAATAAACTAGTAGCGATAATTCATAAACACAACATAGCCAGAAATTTTACTGACGATCTTCTAAAGATTCTGATTGACCATGGCCATTCGGAACTCCCTAGAACTGCTCGAACTCTGCTAGGCAGCAAAAGATCTATAAATGTGATAAGAAAATCAAGTATGGACTATGTCTACTTTGGTTTTGGTAGTTTAAAAATGCAAAATATTGATGAAGATGTGGAAGAGCTGGAAATATCGTTAAACATAGATGGTTTACCACTGTTTAAGAGCTCAAAGGTCTCAGCGTGGCCAATCCTGTGCCAAATACTGAATTTTCCCAACAGAAGAGTATTCGCTGTAGCCTTTGCTGTCGGTGAATCCAAACCCAGTGACTTGACATTTCTGCATGAAGCAATAGTGGAGCTGAGAACTCTTCTAAAAGATGGAACTGTGTTGAGCGGTGGCAGACATGTTAGAATTAGCTTAAAAGCAATAGTTTGTGATGCTCCAGCCAAAGCTATGATAAAAGCAGTCAAGCAATTTTCAGGGTTTTACGGCTGCGACAAATGCGAAATAAAAGGAGAATATTTCAACCATCGCATGACTTATCCAAATACAGAAAATCTCCAATTGCGCACAAATGACAGCTTTAGGCTACAAAGCAATATTCTGCATCACACTGGAGTCTCGCCATTTACTAGTCTCGAGACTGTTGATATGATTGACACTTTCCCAATAGATTACATGCACTCTGTCTGTTTGGGGGTAATGAGGAAGTTGATAACATCATGGGTGAAAGGTGTTCCAACTAAAATCGCAAAGTTATCAAGAACCAGCATTGCAATCATCGGAGAGAAAGTTGCATCTATTAGGAAAAGTATTCCAAGCGAGTTTGCTAGGAGACCAAGAAACTTGACAGAAATTGATAGGTGGAAAGCAACGGAACTCCGACTGTTTCTTTTATATACAGGACGGTTTTTATTGAAAGGAGTGTTAGATGAGGTTAGGTATAAACATTTTATAAAGTTAAGTATTGCCATCCGCATATTAACATCATCAAGTCTCACAGCTACTCATAGTGAATATGCTAGCCAACTGCTCTATGCCTTTGTCAGGGACTCAAAGAAAAACTACGGCCAAGAATTTATGACGTACAATATCCATAGTTTGCTGCATTTGGCCAAAGATGCTAAGCACCATGGGAATTTGGAAAATTGTTCAGCATTTGCCTTTGAAAATCATTTGCACATTATCAAAGGGTTGGTTCGTAATGGAAATCGACCAATTGTGCAAATGACTAAGAGAGTGCTAGAGAGGGAATCATATGCGAATGAAAATTTGAACAGCGATATTTCAACAGCCAAATGTGAACTTTCTACCAAGTTTCCAAATAACATCTATCTTTCGTCAAATCAGACCAGATTGTATGCCATTTTACGGAAACAAATCTCGGGCACTTATGTTGTCCGAGAATATTTCAGACTAGGTTCTACTTTCACACTTCCCTGTGATAGCAAGATTATCAATATCTACACAGTCAATCCTCGATTTAGCAAAATGAGAATCCTTAGGCGTGAACAGTTGGGCTATAAATGCATTCAACTGGTGTCTTCACCTTCAACATCGTTTGTTGTACAAGCATTAATGAAGAGTGTTTAATGCCTAAACCTGGACATAATGTCACAATTTGTGGACAATTTGCTTAAAAAATGAACATAATTTTCATATTTCTCATCTACGATTTACCAAATTATGCTGCGATTATTTTCTATGGAATGAGTTGAAATTTTCAGCCATCGTTGCTGAACATACTGTTATTAAATTTAGATACATGTGATGTAGATATAATTATTTATGAAGAGATGGTAATAGCTTTGTTTGAATATATTTTCCTATGTTACTTATGTTTAATAATTCACAATAGACTCAATAATGCTACATGTAGATGCTTTATTCATTATATCAAATTTGGTGTTGCTTCACTGTCTTATATTTTCCTTTACTATTCAATATTTTGACTATAAATTTGGTCTGCATAGCCATTATCTAGAATCCAGAATCCAGAATACACACCCTTCATGTCAATTCTTCTTTTGTTAAAGTATTGAGCAGTCTTCAAACATTGTAACAAAGAGCAGGGTAATGCAGTGCAATGATTTTGCTGCATGCACACATAGGCAACTTGAAATGCAATCACTGCAGACAGACAAATATTATAATAGTTCAGTTCACCTGTGAAATGAACTGTGACTGGATTACACTGCTCTGGATTTATAAGGCAAGTCTACTAAACCCAAAAACTAATTATATTATAATAATAGAAGGAGGGGTAGCTGGGTAAATCTACACACAGTGCTAAGCCAGTTTTCGACCTCACTTTTATTTTGTTACAACTTGTTATGTTTAGCAAACACAATATTCAACAAGATTTGTTACCATTCCATAAACTGTGGATAATCAACCAGATATGAGGTTTGCTATTGTGACTATCCTATATAGCTAGGATCTTTCTACAAATATTGTATAACCTATACTCTGAATGCACAGTGACTTAGACAAGATATTGTCAAAGTTGTGTCTACAGCATAAATAGACTCAATTGTCAGACCAGACATTGGCAAAGTCATAACAGAAAGTGACTACAGTTTCATAAAAACCTATGCCCAAGCATCGGCTATTATAGAAACTGTTGATCAGGAGCAGATATTTAATGGACAATTACCCTACTGGAAGAAATTATCGGTTGGAATTAATTTTAGCTAATTTCGCTAATGGAAAATGCGCCAAAAAAAATTCCGCTAATATTTAATTTCCTCACAATTTTAGCAGTTTTAGGAGCAAAATTTAAAGGTTTTATATAGAAAATAACACTTTATGTGATTTTAAATTTCGCTAATTCAAAAGTCACCAAAAGTAAAGTCCGCTAATTCAGGTTTATGCTGAGGATTCGCCAAAATTAAATCGACTAATCATTTCTTCCAGTAGGGTATAAGGAGTTGCAATTTAAAAAAAATATTTAACACAAGGTAAACCCCATGGATGCCGTCTCATTTATGCAAAAATTCCCAAAATCAAAAGTTTCGGAGAAACAGTGTTTTGCCATACATTAGCAGCATACATGTATTGCGAGGTCTCAAGATGTCTCACTGCATCGCAGTACATCTATGGATTAGCTGAAGTTGTGGGAAACATGGTCACGGGACAGATTTCAAGATGTCGCACAAAAGTACCCCGAGGGGCAACTTTCGTACGAGCCTTGGCTATTGCGCGACACTAGTGATTCATGGATACTACATCTCACCAGTATTGCGACGACGCGTGATTGGCTGTGCTAGCCGTCTCAGCAATTCAAGTTATTTCTTCATTTTCAATTCCAGAGCCATATGTAGGCTGGGTTCCAAGCCTTCTACGGCCATGATGGGAAGCATTATGATTGCGCTCAGAATGCCCTTAGTGTCGGCAGAAAGTATGGAACCTCAGACAAAGCCATGTGTAATCTCTGAAAATCCAAACGTCTCAATCTGTTAATCTGTCAGAATCAATCGGTATTGACGAAACTTGGACTGCTGAAGCAATATTTTGAGAATGTAGACGAAAGACAATTCATGGAATATATTCAACAATATCTTGTGATATTAATTCATCAAATCAACAGTTCAAACACTCTAAAACAACAAAGAAAAGTGCAATGAGGCAGTAGCCAAGAAATTTCAAGGAAATGAAAACATGGTCACTAAGAGATATGCAACCATTCGAACCAGGGTTGGAAGACATCTTAATAAATACAGGAAGATTGGAAGTGGAAAGGATGACCATGTACCAGTTTCACCTGAAATTGCTCTTTCTATTTATAAAAGCAAAGAACACTTTCTCAAATATCAGAGGTATGTCAGTCCCATCTTCAGAGGATGATGGGATGTCAGAAGACCAGCAAGTCATATATGATGAGATGAAACACAAAGCAAGGCTGTAAGAACCCTCTCCAATGCTGCAAGCTCTCCAGAGAGGTCGAATTCAGGTATGGTTTGTTTCATCTAACATGTTATGATTTGAATCAAACTGTCTTCATCTTGGACTGAGTATGGATTTAAATCTACCAGCGACTCAGCCTACAGGGCAAGCTGATTGGCAGCATGGTTACTTGAGTGTCCTGCATTCCAGCCAATATAGTAATTAGTAATTACTATAATATAACAGTTAGAGTATTATTATAATTCTTACCAAGATAGCGACATTTAAATGTATGTGGATAGATTGTTGCTACTGTTTTAGTTACATTATGGTATAGTTATAGTAGGCATGGTTACAACTGGTTTTTAGTCATGCAATTGTTTTTTGGTCAGTTAGCAATTGATATTGTTGTAAGTACCTGACATAGCAGGACTGAAGGTTCTAATTAGTAAACACTCAAAGGATTCTATTTAGTAGGTACTCAAAAGGGTCTATTTGTAGTAAATACTCAAGGATGAGATCTTCCTTTCTCAATGACCATTCCATGCTATTGTCACATTTTTGCCATTTCATATGAGTGTAAAGCTGCATCCACAAGAGC
>JAOQGN010120971.1:0-11693 GCA_027564295.1 Himantozoum antarcticum
AAACCTTCATTCGAAGACCACCTCCTTTGAGAGACCACTTCTGCGCCTCCGAGTGGTGGTCAGTTAAGACAGGTTATGCTGTAAATATAATTATATCTATCATTCTAATTTGAGATCAATCAACGATTCTTACAAATTGTTTATCAATGCAATTAATCTTCCCATTTCATAATAATAATCGTTATAAATGTATGGCAATAATAAAAGGTGGTGATAAAAGAATTAGAGTTATATTCTTCTCTCATCCGCTTTATTGGAATGATTCTATCTCATGCATAGCTATCAAGATAAATGACCAATTGCCCAAATTATTCATGCTATTGCGAGGATAAGATTGTTGCATTGACAATTATGAAATAACCTGCTGTTCAATAGGCCAAAATGAACAAAAGCCAGTAATCAGGGTAACCACATTATTAATTGTTATATCATAATTATAATTACTATTACAAATGGTTTAACAATAATATCAGAAATGAAACATATATTTCTTTATAAAAACAAAGCAAACATGGAATTGTCGAGGTATACTAATGGAATGAAAATCGGTACAAAACTATAAAGTGACTTGCATAGCGAACTATTGTCATAGATTAGGCAATTTCATTATAAATAATAAAATTTCACATGAAAAGCATGCATTACATAACAAACGCGTTCAATAACAAAAATAAAATATGTAAAAAGTTTGTGATGCTGCTATTTTCGCGACATCAGATTTGCCCAAAAGTTGCTAGTGGCTAGATTATTGAATGCCATTGATGCTTGAGACGGGTCAGCTAATGGAAAAACTCCATACGGGTTGTTAAATAGTCCAAATGATGCTCCTGCAGACGTGATGGGAGAGGTTTTTGCTTTCAGTTTCTCTATTTCTGCTTCTTGCAATCTCTTTTCCTTTGCCCTTCTATTTTGAAACCAAATCTTAACCTGTTAAATACAAAATTAGGAAACTTAGCATAATTAATATATCATTGGAAAGCTCTTTGAAACCAATTACAGCTCAATACAATTACTGAATAATCCCATCATTTAATGTAATAACTCTTGGCGATGAGAACTTTTTGAAACGACACAACTAATAATATTTTATTACATTATGGCGCCACTTCAACAATAGTTAGTATCACTTTTTAAAAAGTTTTCTTTGATCAAGCAGAACTTACTAAAAGTAAAATGTGATGATTAATTTAACGTTTTCATTAATAGCTGCAATCAATCATTGTAATATTTAAGTTACTGAATAAGCGGCCTATAATGCACAATACGCTTCTAGACTAAATAATGCAATTTTATTAAGCCAATAAATTTAGCCTTTGCCAACCACTCTGTTTATGTCTACACATATAAAAGTCACCTGTAATCTTTGATATCCCTAAATAACTAGGCCTATACATGTAATTATAGTTGTTACAATTATATATAATGAATGTAATTGTAAACAATCCATATAATAATTGATCAAATCTCATATGACTGAGTTTAATAGTAATAATAGTATATTTCTTACTCAGTAAAACAATACAAAAACAAAATCATAATTGCTGACAAAGTAGATAACTGCAAGCAATAGATAACTGATACCATATTAACCTATGACATATTGTAGGTGTGCCCATCGCAAATTGTAAAGTTTTCATCTTGCTATATTAGGTATATAGCATATATATTATTAATACAATATATTTAGCATCATTGATTAATTTTTTGCATTATTATTTGGTTTTGCAGATTTCGTATAAATCCTTTTCCTCTGCTCGAGAACAATATAATTATGTGTTTATTCCTTCAAAAGATAAGATGAAGAGACTATACTTATGAATTATGACGTGCACCATGACTTCCCAATTATGCTTCATTGACTCACTGTATATAGGTTCCCATTTGAAATTAATTAATTGACCATAAAATTTCGCTTCAACCCAAACCAGACACGCATATTACACAATGCTCCTCTACTGCCATACGGACGCTGGAGCTCATTCTCTCTCACTAGACATGGTGTGGAATTGCACAATAATAATTTGTTTCTAGAAAACCAATAAGATGTTACCTAAAACTGACATATTAATTGGGTTCAGTGAGCTTTAAAATATTACTCTGCTTATTTTGTAGGCTTATATAAAAATACATGCAACAAATATATATAATGTACCTACAATTTGCAAAGGCGCTTAACATTATTCTTGATGTCTCTAACTTGGAAATATACTGCTATCTCACTTTAGTATGCAGTTAATTTTTTCATTATAAAAACTGTGTAAAAAATTACGTGGTAAATTACGTGTAAAAATGTATAGTTAATTGATTGCCTGTAAAATTATTAATGACTTTGGTTATAGACAAATTTAGTAACATTCTTTTGACATTTTATGATGCACTACTTACAAATGTATTCTACAATTATGATATTACTGTACAGACTAGATATGCATATTACTGTTGCTGTAGCTAGATTGCCAACGGAGATAGTAATCATGATAATAATGTCTTTGAACCTTGCCGATTCATTTAAAAGTCATCAAAAAACCAAATTGCGTTAAATTAGTTGATAATCTTTTAATTAGTTCCTAAGGTTTGAGTCAGAGATTGCATGCCTGGACAGAGAGAGCCAATGGCTCACCAACACCAAACACTTTACCTTACCTAGTAGATTATAATAAATAGCCAGCTTTTCACCAGCCCATTTAATTGATTTTCTGTCAAATTGTAATTTGTAGATTGTCAATTTTGTCAGGAATTTTGGAATGCTTACCTGTGTCTCTGTTAAGCTAAGAGTCTTAGAGAATTCTGCTCTTTCTGTTATAGAGAGATACTGTTTGTTTGTAAATTTCTTCTCTAATTGGACCAGTTGCTGGGTGGTGAATGGTGTTCTTGGTTTCCTGTTCGATTTGTGTTTGCGCAAAGTACATTTGCCGGGAGGGATAGGCTGTTGGGTAGCACAAGTATTTCCTGAAACATAGCATACACAGGATTAATAAATATGATGGTTGTTAAGTATGGAGTCCCAATAATTAATGTTACATGACCAGCGATAGTTGTACAGTAGTTTTAGAGCTTTTGCACTCAATCCCAACATATTTTCTACATTTTCTGCCCTCTGCTGTCTTTGCTTAATCTGATAATTTCAACATCAATAAACTGGTATAAATTATCACTGGGTTAAACCGCTGCGAGTTCTAAGATAGTTATAAAATCTTGCAATGAATATCTTTTAGATGGCATTAAATTACTGGTAGGTTAGATACTATCTTTGTATGGTACGTATAGGTATGCTGCACTGTAGCAAGAACTCCCCAGTACACCGTCTGATTGCTAGTGACGAAAAAAATTTGACTTCAACATCGACTTTTATGAGTTTTATTCTGCATATGAATTTATCAATACACCGTATTATATATGAATACCATATAATATTTGTTAATGCATATATTTATACTGTAGTATTAGTATTATATCCCGAGTCGAGCATCTTAGTGGATTTGTATAAGAAAGTTTCCATTCCTGTAATTCTCAGCTGTAATGCGTCACATAATTGTCAGTGGAAATTTAATATCAGTTTTTGTCAATTGATGAATTCAGAACTGGGTCTACCCGTAACAGTAGCATGATACTTTGGGGATAGGCCCAATATATAGTACTCGCAACAAGGTTAAAATTGATCGTAGTATTGTGCATTCCCATTGCAGTATTATTAATTGTAAGGAAAAAGTTCTATTTATACGATTGCAATTGGTTAAATACAGTACCTTGTGGAGAAGACTGGTGGTTTGTACAAAATTTTGTATATTTAAACCTTTGAACAATAATAATTATTATGATACATTGACAGTTATAATTGTACATGTTGACAGCTGACAATATTGTTGTAACAATATCCTGGTCTTCACAAATCATAATGTCGAAAGTTGTCAATAAAATATGTATAGCAACTTGAGTAAACAATAATGCATTTAATTAGGCTGTTGCTATTATATTATAGAGAAGTTTTGCATTTTGCAATGGAAATACTGAGAAAATCCTGCATGGCTCACGATGACAATTATATCATTCACAATCACCTTGCAATGCAATAATTATGTATAACAATGCATTCCAGAATGCATTATCCAATTAATAATTGCAATGCAATGCAATTAATGCTCTACTATGGTATAACACTACACAGACAAGGAAATCAATTGGTGAACTTACGTGATTGTTGCTGCTGTGTATTTGTGGATAATAAGGCTGCTGTTGGATTATTCATGAGATTTGCAGACATGAGCCATGGATATAGAAATGCACTGTGTGGAAGCTGTGGAGATGTGTGTCGCATGAAGCTGGCGCGTTGCTGCAAAGCTGCTGCCATTGATATAGATACTGGCAGCATTGATGCTTTTTGATTTGATGAAATGTCACTTTCTGGTGTAGACCGACCTGAGAATTCACTAGTCTGATCTAGTAGATTGTCTGTCTGTTCATCAATAGTTGAAGATGTCTTACTTGCAGGTCTCTCTTCATTGTTTGTAGAAAGTAGAGAATCGACACTAAAACTTAACCTCTTAGCAGGTGAAGTTGGTGGTGATGTAGGTATAGGTTGAGACTCCATTTTATTTCAATCAGTTCACTGTTGACTGTTGTATTGCAAAGAAAAGTAGCAAATGAAAACTTGTGTAGATTTCGTCAGATCTATAATAATTAGATGTTCTCACAATAAAGACAAAGTAACTTGTGACAGACAACTCACAAAGACATGAGTAGATATGTAATGCCAGAAGCAATCTATCAACTAAATGCCAATTACTTGAATTTGATATAACACTCTGTACTACACTATTATGTGTACTACATCAATATTTGTATCATGCTCTGGCAATGATGATTTATCGAAAAAATGTCAGTATCCATGACAATATCCAAATTGTCACAAAATTTAGCCAATGATAATTCGTATTTCTCATTAGGCTCGTCCCATTCATTTCAATCAGAGTGATCAGTAATAAAAATTGAAAAATTGAGATCAGAGATAAAATTGTATTACTTTTGACGATATAAAACAAACTGAACGTTTTTTACAATACACTGAAGGCACTTGAAATATCAGTGATTCATAAAATTATATTTGTTGTGTTTGGCTATCGTTTTGTGTGACAGCGCCGCTTGTGTTCTGCAAGCCGCTATACCGTCTCTTAGAATGCTGTTATTTTGTGTAAGATGAAAAAGCAATATTATTATGATGCTTAATATGGAAAACCCATTTTATTAAACTTTACTACATTATTAAACTTTTAAATTTAATATTGAACTCGATGAGTATGTTATCAATTGAATAATTACAGGTAATTCAGGAGAATTATAATTATTATACCATTATTGCAACAAAGCATTATTATTATTATCAAATTCAGGAGAGTTTAACCAAAACTACTGCATTCCGATGAAAGCATCTGGTAGTGATCACATATTTTATTTTGCATAATACATGTAATTGCTACTGTAGTTTTCACAGTTTCCATAAAAGTAATGAAACATTCAGTTGAATTATAGACAGATCCACTTAGGAATCGGTCGATTTGCATATCTGGTTACCCTGGTACACCTCAAAGTGGTGTCTACTCTAAAGCAGACATATTATTGGACAACTACGAAGACTGAAGATACATAGACTAGGATTTCCAAAGAGTTTCTGCTTTTGTGGAATTGGCAAAGTGATTACCACACTCTAGCACAAGTTCTGTCAAGCTGTGATCTATAATGGACTAGAGCCACATTTATAGGTTGCGTTCTGATGACTACATATTCTGTACAGTCCTGTAGTCTTACTGATAGAACCCATAGTATTGCCAATAGACCTTGAAATGCTTCATCTTCACGTGAATAAAAAGCAATTTTGTTCTGGAGCAAACTAATTTAAACTTTCAACATTTCAATTTACAAGGAAAAGGTTGAAAATCCATGAAGTAATATTGAAAACAAAAATCGTTTGCTTGAATGGCTTAAACAAGAATTGTACTTGTGGTATAGAAGTCTATCCAAATGTGGAAATGGAAACTGCACCTTTCCAACAATCAGCAATAAACTTTAATTTTCTAATTTAGAGATTCAAGTGGTGGTACGAGGCGACGCTCAAAGAGCCAGATATCTATTTAATGTACAAATTATTATAACAGATACTTGGAAACTTATTACGTCAACGATTGTTATTGGTGAAATTTGATTAGTTTGGGAAAACAGTAGAGCTTTATTGAAAGATTATGCAGTAATTAAGTTTTTATTTATTATAATATAATCGGCAATGTGTCAGCTTTTAAACGATATCACAAAGGCATACCATATCTATAAACAAATATATATAATACTATATGCTGCATGAGCATCAGCCTTCCAAGTCTACAGTTTTGACTGAAAGCAAAATAATATTATAATGATCATGTTGTCCTTGTGACGGCCAGCGCTATAAAACAAGCAACAGGAAGAGGATGGTGTAACACTCTCATTAGTCAGCTTGGAAAATAAACATGATATAAGATTCATGAATAGTGATTCCAAATTTGATTTTATATTATGAAAGCATTTGATTATGTTAATTGATAATGATATATACAATTACCATGGTAATTGTGTGAATTTTCTATTTCATAGACTGATTTCGTATTCCTAATGGTGCCACTGATGACTGAGTGAGCTTTCAAATTGGGGAAGTTTTACATTGTGGCGCAGCTATTAATAGCAACAGTTGTGTAAATTTATAAACAGCAGTGCAGTGACGGGTTGGGGAAAAGGGAGGAAAAAAGCTTCTCCCTTTATACCCCTCCCTACTTGCCACCACAGAGAATCCTGGGAAATGGCTAGAATGCAACTGCTCAGACAATACTAGATCTAAAACCAATTCCGGAATGCAAAAAGGTTCAAGGGCAAACTACGAACTACTAAATTAAATATTACCTACTAAACAAAATTAGTTTTAAAAATATACGCAATTGTAAAAAAATTTTTTTCGCTTTAAACTTTATCAAGGAGTTGTAGTTTATCCGGAAAGAAAATTTCTACCTGTTCCTATGGTGCTTTTACCTGGTTGGCATTTTGAACTTAATAAGTCTATCCCTCTGTTATCCCATTTTTATTTTGATAGTTGGGATGTGTATTTGGATTGATATTTGGACATGTGAAATTAAATATCAGTAGGCCTCTATCGTGATTGACACGATTAAATGCAACCACGAAGGGCATGTCACAAATATTGAGTGAGTGTGGAAGGGTTGAACTGCAAAAGTAGTTATTATCTTTCTGGTTTAGCTACCTTTCTCTCCAGGATATGAAACTTCAGTTAATGCTCAATGCCAAATATGATGGCGGCTCATGGGGCACCAAACTACGATATTCCGGTGGTGCTCTGTCAATCGGTGACCAGCAAAAGGAGACCGCACTGTTTTTCAAAGGGCACACAACTTCCGTTATTTGTTTAGCTCCGCAGGTAGTAAAATAAGTTTTGCAGAAGCTGTGTGCCCTTTGAGAAAGAGTATGGTCTGCCTCCTGTTGGTCACTAATTGGCCGAGCACGACCGAAACATTGTAATTTGGCACCTATGGCCTCCATCATATTTGGCATTGAGGTGTGACTGAAGTTTCATATCCTTGAAAGAAAGTTAACTAAACCAAGGGTTATTCCTACTTTGGGAGTTCAACCGTACCAAGCCTACCCAAAATTTGTGACATACCATCCATGATGCAACATTGTAAAAAAATTTGTTATTTTTATTTTAAGCTACTGCGAGATCAACTTCAAAACTAGGAACAACATACAGTTCCATTCATTCAACACTTTGCATTTAATTTAGTCAAATTTATATACCCATTATCCTTTCCTAATAACGATTGTGATTACTGGACACGATTATGATCCACATCATTGCTAGTATATTTATGTGCTGTATAATGATTGCAGATAAAAGATGCATAGGGTTTTAATGACTACTTATTATTTAATAAGCTCCAATTTAATATGAGAAAGTCTATACAACCATTGAAATGCCGACAACATTTTAAATGTGCAATTATCTGAACCAGGCTAATGTTAGGTGAACTATCCTCAATTAATTTAGCACTCTTTTGATGATTTCGAACACAACGCCATTGGATAAACAACTATCCAATCACAATGATTAGCGTGATACTTTGGAAAGTGTGTTGACATTGTCTTAGTCAAAACTTAGACTGAATCATTCGCCATCTTTGTCTTATTTCACGATTTTTAGTAGTACATATTAAACAACTTTTACACCAAACTGGTAAATAATGTTTTCTGTATTTATATTGTTTTAGATTATATTTATAGCAATGTACAAATGCTCTGACCTCAACATGCTTAAATATGTAAATTAGTGTACCTGCAGGTGCCCCTTCAGACACTGAATCAATTGAATATACAAATTTATTGAAAGACTTGAAGCGATATTAGCGTGATCCATTTCTCCAAATAATCAATGCAAATATATTTTGGACCCAAGATCATCAACCTTGCTTTATTGTTCAGGAATTTATCAATGTATGAAGACTAATTACAATTTACATTGAGCACGATAGGAAAACGGTGTGCATAGTTTCCTACTTCCAATTCAAAGGGGCAAATATAATTATCATTTTACACCGATATGAAAATAATAAATGATCAGTGATTTGGCAATTGTTGCAAGGCAAAGATTTCTCAAAATGATGGCTTGCCACAGGTCCAAGGTTATGCTCAGTGATTATTATTTTTTACTATACTAAAGAGAGATTCCAAGTCATATAAAATAGATGAAGACAGATAACATGCAGTTTGTTCTATATCATTGAATGAAATAAAAGTGAATAAGCCAGAACATTCGAGATCTATCTATGTTTTTCACAATTTTCCTAAGGTCAAAAAGCAAGATTAATTGAATGTATATAATTGAGATGAATTTATTAGGGTGGTATGATCAAACTCATCAATCATGATTAAAATCTCAAGCCATCTCAGAGCCTTACTTTTAAATATTATTGAAATAGCTCTCAATTATATATTGTTTATATTATAAGTTATGTTCAATTTTGAGGCTTGTGTTTAGCTTATGTTAAGTTGTTTTTCATGTAGCAATAAATTTAACTAAATTATCATAATACAGAGATATTGGAGAATATTTCCGTATTTTTCTAATATCATAATATACCATAATATTCACTAGTAAGTAGTATTTTGTCTGTTTACTTGTAGGATAAAATGAGCATAACATTCAATACCCTAGACCTAGTACCTACTTAAAGATGCTCAACTTGTAGAAGACAGTCTACAATGTACCATTCTAAGAGATTTATATATCCTTTTTTGCCATTAAAATATCCATAATCCCTTTTGAACGTCTACTAGCAAAAGTTGACTCCCACAATTAAGAAACTAATGATCTCCCTACCAAAATGACGTGAATGAAAGCTACAAATTGTTTAATGACCCATAGCACTATTTTCTGCTCTCTACATTATTTTCTGAGTAACATGTCTCGCCATCCCATTGGTTCAATAATCAACCAATGGAAGTGTTGAAAATTGCTATAAAACATATCTTTGTACCAATATTGTACATTATATTAATGATAATAATATACATATAACAATGTGTGTGTAATGTAACAATTACAGAAGATCATAAATAAATATGAATTTTAATGACTACATCATTAAGAACCGTACAATCTAATATGACAACATCTATTATACTTTTTATACACATCTAATCCAATGATTTGCTTTTTTTGACTTTCCAATCTTTCTTTTTAACTTATTATGTATGATTTTTCTTTACAGAGAGCACCATACATTAAACATTTTATTTCTCATCTATGAGACAAATCAAACACATAACATAACATATTATAAATTAGGTGAAATGGCGTCAACGTATTAAATGTGCAATGATCTGGTCCAGCATAATCTGCTAGTTCAACTTCTATTCTAGAGCATCTGAGTATTCTGGATAACACAATGTAATAGGATGAACATATATCCAATCACAATGATTAAACTTAAACCAAATGATATTTATATAATTATGTTCTTACTTTTATCTTAGGCAGAGTTTAGATCGAATTGCTGTCATTTTTTTCTTGTCTCTCAGTTTTGAAAAATGATTGGTAAACTTCCCTTTACATCAAACTGGCAAGTTAATGTTGTTTTCTATAATTAAATGTATGCAAATTGTTTCAGATTTCCATTATGACAATTTGCAAATACTCGACATCAACTCGTTTAAATATGGAAATTGTTGTAGGCCAAACCGTAAATTGCCTCCTGCAGACACTGGAGCGATTATATATTCAAATATACTTATTGAATTAAAATCAAAAATATTCTCACCTTAAAAGCAATTTCCAAAAAAGTTATGAAATGAAGCTGCATGGAATTGCTGAGTGTGCATCTATTACACAAATGAACAATCTTAGACTGAAATAAATATGCATGTGCATTATGAGAGCTACATTAGTGACAACAAATGTTGCCGACCTGAACCCTACTCAGATGGGTTGCTCCACCTTATTAATGCTTTATATTTGAATTTACTTTTGGTGCTGCTATCTTCAAAATAAAAAGCTATTCTTTTGGCTAATTGTAAAGAATGTGCCTTTACTAAGGCTAGCTCATACGTACAGGCAAAACAGCCGGTGATTTGAAACACACTGGCTGACTTCAACATGAAAACAAGGGCATTCACACATGCCTTGCTTGTACTAGCCACTGACCACTAGTTATGCTAATACCAAGATTCTTAGATCTTTTAGCGGCAAGATCTTAGATTTAACATTGTGTAATATATTTCGTCATCATGGGAAATAATAATTAGTAATCTAGCCAACAGCGCACTATCTTGAGACGGCAATGTGCTTTTTTCTAACATGTTAGAACTAGCACTGCCGTCATATTTTCATAGATTGGCATTCATGGATTCATAGATCATAGATTTTCATAGATAGATTTTAGTTATTTTTAGCTCATACAAAACGGCTGTTATGCCGTCCCATTTCCCATTTCCCTGTACGTATGAACTAGCCTTTACTGTTTTCATATGGGGCGGCGACATGGTTGCCATTATTTTCAAGATTAACATGATTAAATTGTCGAAAACATTAACACAATAAATTTCCAGATCTGCAATTAATCTTGCTCTATTATTCAACATGTTATATATTATTATCAGTGCATTGTGGATTAATATCACTTTTCAATAAGTTCGATGGAACATGGTGTGCATACGTCTTGTTTAAAAATTAATAAATGATGAGATTCATTTAAGGGTGTTTTTTCCACCTGTCTATCCATTGAATGTACATAAAAAGGCTTGGTTTCCATAAATCTAGATGAGATAATATAAGAATACAATATCAGCTGGAAATAAATTAACTATGGCAAGGGAAAAATGTGTCAGAATTTTCCTAAATATGAGTTGCGATATGTGGTAAAAATTAAGAAAATGAATAGAATGTGCGACTTCCTTATGCTACCGCATCAAAGAAATTGGCTTAATCATCCTATGAACTGGTTTATTCCTCAAATTAATATAAATGAAAGTCACAAAAAACAAAATGTATTATTATTATTACATGTATGTTATTATTATCCCACGACTGGAGGCGAGCGTAGCGAGCCGTTAGTCGTTTTTATGATAACATGCGCTAGGAATAACCAAGCTGAATACCAGATTTC
>JAOQGN010121082.1:0-11693 GCA_027564295.1 Himantozoum antarcticum
CTTTCGCTCCTTACTGATTATAATTGCTAACTGCCAAACGGGCTTTGCGCCAAGAATAGCTTTGCTAATGCGCACATTTCATCTATATGATTGCAATATTAAAATTGATGCAAATAAAAACCAAATCAAACCAAGTACAAATTTTGTTCTTTATCTTAAGAGCAAGCAATTTCTCAAATATCAAAGAGCAATGACTATTAGAAAGTATAATTTCGATCATATTAAATTGCCTAATTCGAAGCTTTTATGACCCTTTTGTAATATAAATTAAAATTGTTATAGTCAAACAAGATTAATTGAGATTAAATTTTCTGCCCAAAAGCTTAATGTTGATTACAATATTCGGCCACGGAACGGAACTATTAAAAATACAAATTATTTGGAGCCATTGCTGGAATGCATTACTGCAGTATAAACCAGCTACAGGTCTCAATATAGCTAGCTCTAAGGAAATTATGGTGCTTGTAAATTGATGTTTTGACTGGTCACATGACCAATTACATCATGGGAGTGAGTGCAATGACATCACAATGGCAATCAATGGGAACTATCCAATTTTCAAAATGCTTTATCTGGAAAAGCATTGTACTTGTATTTGACTTTTTTCAGTATGCCTATTGGGATGAACATCTTATAAAATCTATCTCAGCCGATCAAATTTATTATTTGGCTCATTTTAGACACTTTGACGGCTAATAATATATATTTTCTATGTGTGCTACATCAAGGATATACTTTCACCATTTATTTACCCGGCACCGTTATAAAATCCAATATTTGGAAATATCACAAATTTCACCATATTTGGCCTTTAAACAATTTTGCTACTAGCTGGATACTGATTAATGCAAAAGTGGAGTCAGTGAATGCTCATTAGATGCGAAAATCCCAGCACATAATTCCATTACCAGGCTTCTTTCTGTGTCGGTGTCCAATGGCCAGCATTAAGCCATGGTTCAGCCCTCTGAAAATACATTGTACATGTCAAAAGGCAATATATTGCATAATTTTGAGTTAGCTAGCGTTGATTGCTTTACCAGCACCCTCCATAGCTGATAGCAATATATAATTTACTCAAGATACAAAATCTGAATTCGTGAATAAAATGGTAATAGCTAAATAAAAAGGTACCATCTAAAACATTGAAATGCTTCACCGGTTGAAGAGTGAGCCTCTTCCACTATATAGCTTGATATTTCCATCAGCATTGTTAAGCTAGTGCCCCTCAATTGAGCATGGTTCCGTTAATGAATTGCAGGCTGCCAACTATTAAGATTTTCCATATTACATCCACTTAATATGCGTAGAATATAAATATTCCCATTGCCCATGGCATAAGGTTAGTTGGGATTTAATGTAACATTATTAAAGGTACTTACTTTGCTTTGCTTGTGCTCCAAAACAGCCAGCATGTAGCTGCAACTCGGGACAATCTGCATTATCATGAAAAGCAGATCCATGATTCAGAAGCACATGGACTACAGCTGCGATTTGATTTTCAGAATATTTGCCACATTTTAAACTCTGATAACGCTGGCAAAATCTGCAGTAGCTGACCAAACTATTGACCCGAGCTGGTTTACTAAACAGTTCACATTCACAAGGCAGTAGCGGCAGCCATGGAGTGTTAACGTCAGTTTGATAATCCAGTATGGAAATAGGAGCACGTGCTAAGTATTCCATATTTGGTGGTGACAACTTTTGTACTGGGGTTGCTGGCACTCCGTAACGTAGCTTTGAATAGTAACTTAGCGAAGGTGATAACTTATCCCAAGTCTCAATGTCGTTAATATGGAGAAATGCCACATCACATGCCGCTGAATTTTCCGTTCGCCAATTTGCTCCACATATCAGACACTGATAGTGACCACAAAGTGTACAGAAACTCAGCTCAAACCATAATTTGTAAGGTTGATCCAGACCTGGTGGGCACATGCATTTAACCAGAGGCAGGTCTGTCTCATTGGATATAGGTGCAATTAAAGCCCGGCAAAGAGAGACATCTGCTTGAGTCTCATCAGTATGCACTGGTGGTGCAGGTGGTGCCGATGATATGTCTTGGGATGGATATCGAAGTTGATGTAGCAAGCATTTTTGTTCTTGTAACAACTTTTGATGGAGGAACAAATCCATTCTTTCTTCGAAATGGCAATTACTTACTCCGCCTGTCATTGTAAACGTTCCATGGTAAGTATGTATAGGCATGTTACGTTGAATGTTAGATTTTAGTCTCATTTTAAAAGTGGCGTTAATGCTGTCCTGAAATAAAACATATTTGATATAACAATAGCTCTAGCCTGCAAGTGACACATGAAATATTGAAACTTTTAAAATTACAATTGGAAATAGTCTACTTCTAGATTGCAGTTTGGGGGTGGATAGAGGAACGTAAGTTCAGAGGCTCAATATCCTATATCGCACAGTCACATTGCGAGAGTCAAATTTGGCGAGAGTTGGTTTGGAAGGGGCAAAATGCGAGAGTTGTGCCCAAGTTGAAATTAATGAAAACACATTCAAGAAACTTTTCCTATGTAGGAAGCGAGGTTTGTTCACTGAGAGTGAAACTTATTTCAACCTGTATCTATTCATTAATTCAATCAGATTCTGCAGCATTGGTACCAGCAGGCATGGTTTTTGTTAATTCACAAACACGATTTTTTAAATTTAATTAAAAAAATTTGCTGTAACAAAATTTCAATCTCTGAAAAGAATTTGCTGTTTTCTTATTTTAGACAAATATTCTATAGATCCATATTTTTTTTATTAACACTTCTATTCTGAAAGTGGATTACCTTCACTAAAACAAATTTACACACTTTTATTTCATATATATAATATCATAAAAATGTAAAATCAAATATATAAACCAAAATTTTAAAAATACATAAACAATTAAAAATAATATTTATAGCACAATAAAGATTGATAGTGTAGTAAATATTGAGACCAGAAGTTTGGGTAGATGGTGTGTACATTGTGAGTTCAGTGATGTGGCTGCAATAATAATTATCAAATTTAACATAAAAGTTGAGCTTTCAGATGAATTCCCTTGCAAACATTTAGCTCAGTCAACCATAAAATTACTAAGTAATTTTATGCAGTCAACCGACTATTGAGGTTGACAATTGAGATAGCAATAGGTCGGCAGATTTGATTGGTTTACTGAAATGCTGAAACCCAATTAAATGCAATGTAATTATTGAGCCGCATGGGAGTTTTCCATAGCCATAAAATGAAGTTGTTTTCTTTTTATATTATTGAGGGCATACAACTCCTGAAGTGCGATACCCATTGAATGTGTAGCCCATTACCCTATATGGCCAATTGAATATAGATGTTACCTAGTTTCGAACAGACCCCGATTCACTTAAGAAGGAGACCAAGTTATTGAGAAAGAAGAAGTGTAAGTTAAGGACCGCGTAACAGCCTCTAGATGATGATAGAGTTAAATTGAAAATCGAATCAAAGTTGATCCATTTTGGAAACGAGAACTCAAAATATTCACAATATTTACTCCTTAGTTTTTTACCCATTTCCAGGCCTACCCTGCAATCCTCGGTGAAATGTAAATTTATGCTTGCAATATACTTTAAGATTGAAATGAGCTTTTTACTTTTGTCTATAGATGGTTTACTGTCTATGTTTTACCACGTTCGGCATTAAATTAAAAGTTTCTCATGAGAATCTGTATAAGAAGTCCGGGTGACAGTGCTTTCGTACAGTAAATCAGACTGAAGCGTAATCTGAATTTCTATTAAAGTTGTGGTTTGTTTGGTAAGAGCTTCGGTGGCTCTGCTGGGCTTTAGAGGGTTGTGCTCAGCCGTACGTTTACTAGGATTAGCTTCTAGCTGGAAGTTGGGAGTGCATCAATCATGCCTTAGCATCTTTTATAGCCAATGCTGGACACTAATATGAATAGCAATAATTACACTGCTGGATATAGTCTCACATTCCAGAATCTAAAGATATGCCAATTCCAAATGCCCAATTACCAGAGTGAACCTGTTCATAGCATTAACTCGTCCCTTTCTGCTAGCTACTAAACTCTTGACAGATTGGTACTGGTCACGTTGATAATTAATTACTTCTTATCAAAAAGACATTTTGTAATGCGTTAACAACATATCCATCAGTCATTGCACTACCCATTAAGTGTGTTAGTGTGTCCGAAAGTTATGCAGATATATTGGTTGATGCTTCTCTATTTCTCCACTCTTGCATATACCAATCAGTATCCAAGTAGGTTTGGCAAGCTACTCCAACTATGAAGCTATTGCCACATTACCGCATTTCCTTGGTTGCACATCACTACAACCCCCACTGTGCTAAACATCAAAGAACGGGACCAGTATCCAGAGATCTGTACCCAGATATCTAATTAGCTAAGAATGTTACAGTTTTGGGAGTTATCTCCCTATGGCATGGTTGTGAGTTGGAAAATAATCATGACCTTGATGTATCTGCTATGGCAGCACTAGATCACTTGCATTTTATGCTAGGCGCAATCACTTTCATGTCCGATCTGCAGTATGCTATTACTGTAAGCAGTCCAGCAACATCCCTAATACATGCAGATTGATCAGACAACTCAGGGAAATACAGTTTAGTTCAAGTCTATCAAGTCAATAGTTTCAAGTCTTTGTGCGTGTCGCATGTGGCTGCCTTAGATATATACTGATTGTACTTTCTGCAATAGGCCATTCTCATCACTGCCATTGGCTGGACAGGTGGACACTTGTAGCTGGACAATGAACATTGGCTCGTATTTGAACAGGCAACAGGGTGAAGAACCGAATTAAGTCAATCAGTCTAAGTCTATGACTCTTATTCCTTCACATAATTTCATGGCATGTGCCTCCTCTCGTTTCATAACTCTCCTTTGTCATTTCATCTTGTGGTTGATATGATAATTGCTACGACTATTGCATGACATATCATTTCATAGCGACAGTTAGATATTTGACAAATGGGATTCTATTGGAACTAAGGATGGATTTTAGATGTTTCTGATTGATATCTGTTATTATTCAATGGTGCAGAAAGTTGCAGTGGGATCATCTTACTACTACATAGTTACAAGTGACCCAGTACAGTTCATTCATTAATCAGTGGAGGCTCAGCTATCTGTCGTCACAGTGATTAGTAACTATTAAAATAACAACGTATTCTAAGCACCATGAACTCGTTCTATATGAGGACGCAAGATCAATTTATAGTGAACTTATAAGTATTGTAAAATACATGTAGCTACCACGATCCTGACTCGTATATTATTTTTTAAATTTACTTTAGTTCAAGGAAATTAGAGGATTTATTATTATTATTATTTATTTATTATTCGCTGAAACTATAATTTTCAAAATACACAGGAATATAAAACAGTTGAGCAAAAAAATAAAAAATAAAATACTAAGTAAAAACAATATTGCACTTATGCTACAGCAAAGAGACAAGTTGTAAAAAAGAATTGCAGCATTCTAAAAAATGGGTTGGCTCACCCCATTGTATGGGCTTTAGTACGAAAGGCATCCTTAAGATCTGTTGGAATGCCTTCTTCCTTTGGATTAATGTAGGATAGAAAAGTGATCGCTATTTCCTGCTATTGCAATGACCACCGGCCATCAGCTTTGAGAGTACAGTACTTCTATAGTCTGACGCAGTGTCATACGCAGTGTCATACATCCTCTCATTTCTCAATCAGCATAGCAAATACAGTATAGTGAAGATTCTAGCTACATGCATTAGTATTAATATCTTAATTTCAGTCTCGGTTGTCAGACATACTTCCTTGTGCCTGTGTACGTCCAATCGTAAATTCGGGCCCGTGAAGGTTAGTTGACAGTAATCGTTGTCTACAGATTGGCCACAGAGGATATGAGTAGCTACGTAGCAACCTAAACGAAGAAAAACTCAGCAGAGAACGAAACGTTTGCTATCCATTCGGAGACAGTTCAAACACTCTACCAGAACATTGAACTGTTTTCTCAATAGTCGACTACCTCCATGCGCGCTGAAAACATAATTTATTATGTGATGTTGGGTTTTTAATGTTCTTGACAAAACAATGGGTGCCCACCCATAGATGTGTCTGTTTGCTGGATTAATTTGGTTTAGTACTCGCTACTCAGGTTATCATAATACCTTTAAAAAAAAACAGGTCTGTTCTCGTATTGCTGTGGAATACATAAATTAAAATTCACTGATTATAAAATCGCAGACTAATTTGGGGTGTTGCCTTCATTTAATGGCTTTTAATTGATTCGCAACCAGTGGCCATGAAGCCATCAATTGGCATTGTTGCAGCATGCGATGGTATAGATAAGACAAGATGCCCGACTCTAACCTCTAATCAAAGTAATTGACTGATATAACAATGGAGTCAAGTGGAAGTTGCTACTTTCTGGTGTTGCTGGAAAATTAGTTTGAAGGATCACGGGCGGACAATCGAGATAATTTAGTTTTGAAATGCTTAGTACAGCTGCTACTATCTTTAGGTGTCCAACCAGCTACTTTACAATAACGTAGCCGGCCGGCGTATTGACTAATATAGTTTTGTACCATTATTTTATGGTGAAATGTTAAGTAATTGTCTTCTCTCTAGAGCTAGCACATACAGTATTATAATTATAGGCAATACAATGTTAAGCAATATCACCTATATTAATTAGTATAGAGTTGTCAAGCGCTCTGACTTCTGATTTCTTGTTGTCAACAAGCTTTCGAACTGAAACAAATATACAGTATACTATTGATAATTGCGGAATCTTATGATATGGGTAGGGTTTTAATTGTTGGCTAATTTGTTGCAGAGCCCAAGAGAAAATTTTCATATTTGTTGATTTACTTGATATTTGCCATTCATTCTGCAACCAATAGAAAGGGAGCAAAGAGGGAATAACTTCTTTACAGCTTGAGTAATTTGTCATTATGAGAGCATAAAAAGAGCACAAATGTGTCTGTGTTACTATGAAGCTTATATTATCTATTGCCATCCTGTATTGTAATAATTATGATAGTCTTTACTGATCTACAAGTCGATTTGATGCGATTTCGCGGAGTTATCCTCACTGATACGAACTCTCAACAATATCACAAAAATAGTTGTAGCGGAATGAGTGGAATAAAATATGCAGTATGTAGTGATTCACTTTACAGGCTGGTGGAATGACTCCGTTAGGAAGTGAGTCAATATTGCCTAAACACTATGCACTATAATTATGGTAAACAACCCCCTTTGATAAACAGGTCTCAGAGCTCTTTAAAGAGCTATGAGATTGTGTATTTATTACATCATTAGAATTGTCCAGTCTTTAACCATCAGGCTCATTTGTATTCTATCGCTAATGTTGAGTTTCTGCTTGCTCATGCCGACTAGTGTAATAGTTCTACATATTATGTTGAAAGCTACACGGTTAAAGGTTTGCCCTGCTCTAAATGGTTGAAACATGTTTATAGGACATTGATTGAAGGCAATCTGTAATTGTGAATATTCCGATAAGCGCAAGTTGGCACACCATCGTGACTAACATTGTGACGGAACTGGGTATGGATGGTGTAATTAAGCCACATTCCTATATACTTGCTGTATAGTATATCTAATATATTTGTACTAAGGTTACGCTAGATATAGTGTAGCATTGAATCACTCTATAAGAGGCTTTTTTGAACTCTTATGTATGTGCTTAGAGAGCTATGGACAAACTTGCACATTGCGTCAAAACCATCTTCGTAGCGATTACACGACTCCTGAATACTCTTATGAGTAATAGAAGGAATATTATAATAGCCCTGGATATGTAGCATAGCAGGCAATGTATTGAATGGGCACCACAACGTCACTATATTCAAGTGGGATTACTTGGATCACATACTATACTATACTTGCATGTATTGTACCGTAGTATTCTTGCCCATGATAAGTTGTGAGTCAGTATCGAAGGTTTGGTGGAGCGTAACTAATATACTGGGCATGGCAGAGTATAGTCAGAGAGTGAAGTGTTCAGTGTCATATACCTTTGGTATATGTGGCGTAGTAATATCATATCTTACAACTTAATGTGCCGTGTCATGTCACACTTCTATACCTAGTTAACGGTGATTACGTAAACCTAGCACAAAGCTATTCTCAGAATACCATTAGGCTGTAAATGTCTACAATGGAAATGACTTGGAAAAATTCTATTGATCTGTCTTGCTCTGCGTAATTTCAATAATATAACATATATTACATATATATTATTACATACACATGATTGACTTGATGGAATTCCAAAGGAATTTATAATGTCATTCCGCAATAAGAGACAAAATATATCGTATATACAATAGGAATAAGAGTAATGATAGATTGATGAGTGATTGTGACATTAGTAAGCTGTGACTTCCACTATTGGAGACCGACCAGGTGCAAACTTGCAATAACCAGGAAACTAGAGAAATGTAGACTGAAAAATTTTCTTCCGTTAAAGTCCAATCATGTCCCCAAACCCCAACCACATCTAAGAACTAGACTAAGTGTAAAATCTGCTCTACTGCACTGAAAAGACTGTTCGTAACTCATTGGGTCTATAATAGTGGTGTTTGTTACATTCAAATGTATCTGAGCTATATGAAAATAATGATGATGCTAATAATAATCGTAATAATTACTGCCCAGTTATATTTATTGCTTCAGTCGGACTCCTATATAGCAGAGCTAGTCGAGTAAAACCCACGGAAATTGCATGATATTATTCTTATTGCGGTGAGGACAGAAGCAGGGAGATAAAAATATCCCAAGTATCGGTACTTGGAGTAGACTTGAGGAAGAGGTTTGAATATAATGCTTTGCAGTTTAACTTGCTAGATGATTCCAAGACATGTTAAATACTGCTCTGCTCTTTTTTATATTTATTCATTGTGCCATTCATGGTGTTTTTATATTCTGAATTTAGCTAATTCTGCTGAAAATCATGTGTGACATGAGCATGAGCAAACTGCTCATAACATGAGCAGTTTGAAATAAATCTAAATCTTCTCCAAGGCTAAATAGGTGAAACTATTCAGTAGAGCTCATTGTTCATATATTCATCATTGTTTCTTAATTTGATTTATACATTACAAGAAATTAGCAAACACATGTAGTAATACAACAACAATATACAATTGTAGTAAACTATAATTATAATAATTATAGTATTATAATATAATATCTAGTCTTAGAACGTGGACAAGAGTTATCTTCCTGTCCGTGTAGTTCCATATCTTCCCCAAGAGAGGAACTAAGGAAAGAAAGAGAAGACAACTCTCATTCACGTTTTCAGACTATAATTCAAAGTAAAAGATCGTGTTCATAGTTGGAGTTCAGAGATAGTCAATTTAGCAATATTGCGTTAGTCTCATATAAGGAGCCATAGGCAAGAGTTTTCCAGTCGGTGCCTTATAATTTAGGACCTGACAGGCATTACAAAACACCTGCAGTCTATATAAGAAATGGATGAATATGTACTATAATATAATATTAGCATAATTATTTTTCTAATATTGTTGCGCATTTAAAAGACTTTTATTATAGTAGTTTAGTTTTAGATGAGTGAACATGTACTAAAATAGTTACATTGTATTTATTGCCTTTAACGAATAAATTTGATGTACTAAATGATTTCGATTATGTGTGTGAGTGATTTTAAGTTGTTCTCTGTCTGGTTCATTGCTGTCGGATTGGTGTGTGCTTCTGCCTAGGATAACCATGTTTCATGTTAGTATCAGCAGATATATATGCCAATATTTCGCGATATCAGGGCTCTCCGTGCACACTGGTGCCGATCAAGTGCATAATCGTGTGAAAGCGTCAAATATCTTGCATTTCAGACTGCTAGGCGTTTATGTTGGTGCCACAGCCAACGCTCTATCACACTCCCACAGTATCGCCTGGCTGAACGCACTTTTGCAATCAAAGTTATGATCATCACTAAAAAGTGGGCTTTCGACTTTGCAGTAATACTCTCGGACTCGAACTGTTTAGAAAAAGATTTCTAGGCAATACAGAGTATTAATAACTGTTTCATTTGTATTCATTGTAACAATTAACCAGATTGTCCCATGTATTATCATGATGAACGGATGGATTATGTAAGACTTCCTAAAATGGATATAATGGATGATCAAAAATTGATTTGCTAAGCTTGCATTTAATTTTGATACCAGTTCATATCATATAAAGATTTGTCAGGCCCCTTTCCTGTTGCTGTTTGTACATTTGAGCTGTTTCATCTTTGCCGCTGCAGATTGATATTAGATATAATTATAGTCCTGCACTTCTGTTGATCTGATCATGTGATGGCCCCAAGTTTTCACCAAGTGATTATTAGGAGGCAAAACATCTGATCAGATGTTGAGCATGACTTGGATCTAACCATGTCACTGTCATGCTACAATTTTCACTACCAAATAGCAAAATATGAATTGCTAGCCAACCAATGGCCTGCAGGTGGGCGGCTCGTCCTAGCATGGATTGCGGTACTGTAGCTGAATAGCTCTCGGAGGCACATTGGCAATTACTCAATCCCAGTATCATGCGCTGTACTCCTCGGGCTAATGTTTGGTAACAAGAGGTGTGTGCGGCTTGGGAACAGGAAGTGTGCACAGCTTTCCAACAGGGGTGCGCGCAACTTTGCTATGTTTTGCCACTCTTGATTTTGTCATCTCCACGTTTTTCCACTGCCTAACCCGAATCCAAAATCGTAAGCCACAGACCCTAAACTCAAACTCCAAATTCCAAGCCCCAAAGCTGAAGTGAGTTAGTCAGTGAGGTAGTTACAAAATGTGGAGATGGCAAAATGAAAGTGGTAAAATGAATGTACCCATGCACACGGATTGGTATTAGAGGGGATGCACAGTTTGTAGCTGTTAATTGGGTGGTCAGCATGGGGCAGCGCTTTGGCTTTGGGTGCCAGGTACAGACACTCCATTACGACTTAGAGTAAATGGATTACTGTAACTATAATAGGTCATAGCTCATAGGTCAATCAGCACCAAGTACAATCCTGTCTTTCCATATTTACCATCTTATATCTTCTATCAATTGTAGTTTTATGGGGCGGAGTATTTGCTCGGAGCAGGTCACTGTGTGGTAGTCCGGTAGTCAGTCTTCTGTGTAATGCAGAAATATACCAATGGGTGTCTCTAAACAAAGTACTGCGTGATGACGGCTGCGGAGCTACACCCAGCTGCACTACTCTTCAACTGGCAGCTATACAAGGAATCCTATTAGCGCGCTGTACCAACAAATCCTCTTGCACTATCAAGAGAGATCCAGATTTACCAGGGGATGAATGTTCGGCCATGATGGACTTTAATTGTGTAGAAGGGGCCAGGACAACAGAGAGAACGGTAAACCCACCCCCTGAAAAAGGTTGGTTCTCTTGTTGAGTGAGAAAATCGCTGGTTGGGTGAATCTCGTCTCAGTATCACATTTCCCCAATAACATAGCAGCCCAGGTTAAGTTATTGATGGATAGAATTAATATAGGGTTGGGCCATAAACCTATGAATATAATAAATTTTAGCTAACCTCAATTACGAGGTCAATCTCTATCTTTTGACCACTACAGAATGTTACAAAACCACCTGCTTGTACACTAAGGGCGCTTTCGGATACTCTCGCGGGGAATTTTTATTCAGTGTCGTTGACTGTCGCGGGGAGTCTCATCGCGG
>JAOQGN010121193.1:0-11689 GCA_027564295.1 Himantozoum antarcticum
GGTAAATTCTACCAAGCTTGGCATGGGAAAGGCAAGGTAAATTCTACCAAGCTTGGCATGGGAAAGGCAAGGTAAATTCTACCAAGCTTGGCATGGGAAAGGCAAGGTAAATGCTTCTGTAGGAAAACAAGTGTCCATATTCAATTTCATAGCCTGTAACAAGTTATAGTTATTGGTGGAATAATGTCATTATTTTCTCATTATATTCTATTTGCCATCCAATAGTTGTAACTCTGTAATAGCTGATGTTGATGGTACAGTTTGCAGAATAACAATTAATATACATGTAGTGCTTATGTTGAGAGATTTTCTGCTCAGCTTGGTAAAATATTTAGCATGCCAAAACACTGCACTACCCTGCAGAATTAGCAACAATAACTAATATTATCAAATAAATATCTTACCAAAGATGAGGCTGAATATCAGTGACACTATAATAGTGACCAAGGTTCCTCCGGGGAGTGCCCACAAATATGATATGTCATGCATTGCCCGGATACCAGATCTGCAATAGACATAACATTGCAAGGTTTTCTTATATTTCCAGAAGCAAGATTTAAAATTGAAAAATTATAAAACAGGATTAGTGGTATATAAAATGGCTTGCTCACCCTTTCATAGAAATGGTTTGAAAAGGAGCATTATATACACCCAAAGCTTCAGCATACTAGCAACTGAACATTTTATTTATGACTAACCACATAATCAAACAAAATTCATCTAATCAATTGAGCTTATTTGATCTTCACTATCAATGAGTGTTCCGAGAGATACCGTTTTAGAATATACCCAGTGATATCAGAATAAATTCACCAAACCATCAACAATAACATCAAGTTTTGCTGGGAATGGGGTTGTTGTATTCTGTAAAAACTTCAATTAATGAAGTTTTTAAGAATGCCAGTTAGGGTTCAGAATCTGAGGTGCACAGGTTATATATCATGTGAATACTGGGTTTGTTGCTTAGTGGTCTACCTATTGACAATCGATTTGGTGGTTAAATTAGCGGCACTCATACACCAGTATACTTGTATACTTGAGAGAGGAAACAAGGCATACCCAAGCCAAGATTGATGATTAAGTTGCTTTTGAATACTTTTCGAATAAGCAGCATATTTAGCCCACTGTGAAGATTGATAAATTCCGAAAAGTACCATGCGTGAAATTTTCATGAAGGCTACAACTGCTACATTATTTTCAAACAATGATCCAAATTCTTATCAGTCATCAGTTTTTTATTGTTCATAAATTACATTTCAAAATAAATGTACTTCTTCTCTCAAACTGTACTGCGGCAAACACATTAAATTTTGAAACAAAATGCATCAAAGTTGTACTAATTAATCTTGCATATTCACTTACAAACGGTCTGTGAACACAGCATGTAAGCATTATTATGTATTTCATTCCACAAGTTCTCCTGACAGCCTCTCATGTGGTTCTAATTATTTGGTTTTAATAGCTTTGTTACCATTTATTATTTAAATATATTATTATAATATATTATTTATTATTTCTTGCCAGCTGAAATCTTCAGAATGTTAAGTGTGGGCTAATATTTATGCCATAGTGTATCCGAAAGTGCCTGATTTTTTTAACTATTTATTTATTTGCCAATTTATTATTATGCAAGCTATTTGCACATTAAGTTTAAAAGAAAATTGCGTGCAGAGATTAAATAACTTCTCGTTGCGTTTAAACAAATTGATTGATTTATAGAATGTCAAATATTCAATTGTATGCAAGAAAACCCAAAAGATACACGAAACAACATACAATGTAGGTACATGTAATTGCTACCGATTTACACAGACTCTCTCCTGCTTTCATTTATTTTAGAACCAACTATTCAACATTTTTGCAAAGATTTAGCTGACATACATTTTCTTAATATTTTTTCTGGTCAATGAACAGAAGATGGAAGCACTGTTTGAGTAACTGTATAACAGGCTTTCGATTAGAGACAAATTTAAAATGGCATCTGTTCCTCCCCCTACTTAGCGTTTCCTCAAAAATAGTTAGCGTAGAATGGGTGATCTACCACTCCCTCTAAGAGTAGAGATCGAAGTGTTGAATTGACTTTGCTAATAATTAGATATTAGGGAGCTCTCAGCTCGACGGCATCCACTGAAAATGCCGTTGAGTCACGATAATGCTGTTGAGTCACGTGACACACACATTTTATCACCTTGGACGACGCTGTTAGTCCGACCGTGTTAATTTCTGCCTCCAGCTGTAGCACATTAGCATCTATAAAAACAGCTGGCTTGTCAATGTTTGCCGTAGATTTTGAGAGAGCAGAACTTTTACAAAAAATGTCATTGGACAAATTGACTTGACTCTATGTTGAAGCCAATATAATTATAAAATGATCCTGCACCATACCATACCTGTCAACTGATCGTCTGTAACAAGAGGGAGATTCTGTGATTGCGGTGTTCAGGGTGCGCTGTCAAGTGGCTCGAGAATGCTGAGGGATGTGTGCAAAATATTTTTGCATACATGCATGTAGCTGGAGATTGATGCATTCTGAGCATATTTCTTATAATTATGATCAGCATTTATAAGCATCATGCTCGCTAACGCAACAAATATGCATATTAGATGTTATTTCTTATATCGGTACATTTTTAATGCGCCGGAGCCATTTTGGCAATTATTGTATTTGACTATTAGAACAGTTAAAATTTTGACATTTTGCATGAATTAAATATATTAACTATCCAACATTAAAATCACATCTTCTTCACAATAACTTCTCTTACTTACTAATCTCTTAGTTTCTTATCGTAATGCCTGATAATGTCTTTGTTTTCTTTAGGAATATGATGTTGATATCTCATTAACACTAGGTGCAATATACGTTGTTTATGCCAATCTTACTCTCTTTGATGAATAGAAACTCTTTAGGCCATTTATTTTGATAGTTGCAGGTATAGTTTGACTTTTTTTCTGTCATGATTACTATCATTATTTCAACTTTTGGTGACACAGAAACACATGAATAGTCAAACGTTCATTTAGTATTAGTACCTACAATGTACATGTAACTTGAAGATTTTTCTCAAATATGGCTAAGCCCTTATTTTCGAACTTAACCAAGACGTGAATGAAGAATGCTGATTTAACTGGCCTCTTCTCGCTGAGTATAATATTATTATGAGAGGGAGTCACACTCAGCAGTCAGACACAGCGGTATTATAACAGATATCATGATAAATAGTTCCAGAATGTAGATTGCAGGCATTGAAGGTCACCTTTTCGGTTTTTATCTGCTGGAAATCAGAGAGAAAAATGAGAGATCTGGAGCTTGTTGGGAGATGGTACCCAATCTCGGGCGGGTCCCGAGAAATCTGGAAGAGTTGACACGTATGCAACACGGTGTTTGCCAACGATGCGTAGAGCTGACAACTCTATGATATAACTCTCTAATACTAATTATTTTATGTATACCTGTAGTGAGATTGAGGATTCCATGTGCTGGGATCATAAACAGGAGAAGATAAGTTAGCAAGTAGACTGGGATCCGTAATATTACATCCGACAGTCGTAGTTGGGTATTCGTATACAAAAGGGCTATCAAATAGTCCTCCAAATAACATCCATAATGAGTATGCTACAACATTGAAGGATTTATTAAATGCGGTGTCACACAAACACAATATAATATCACATCAGCATCCTTTGCACCACAAACTAGTTTCTAACAGAAATCGAACATCATTACTCAACCGGCAAGTCTTTAATCCTCCTTTGTGTAGAACACAGAAATATAAAAACAGCTTTTTTCCATATTTTATGAGTAGTTAAATATTATAGTACTATTAGGGAGCCTTCAACCTGCGGAATCGACGATGCGATGACGGAATATAAGAATAAAAATATTCTAACAAATTATTATTTTAATGCCGGCGATGCTGTTTTCACTGAGTTTTCTGGGACTGATTGCAGTCAGTCCCGAGACCACTATTAAATATAGCAGCACATCGATGCGTTCTAGCTGGCTCTGATTTTTTATAGTGAGACCTGTCATTAATGGAATCGCTGTGATCATAATATTCGGGAAATATTTGTATAAATAACGATCGGAAGTTGGTGCTTTTACGATAGGCAGGATGATTTACTTGACTCACCAATATAATCCTGTGAGTATTCTACTTGCTAGAATCTAGCGATGCAGTGATGTTTTATAAATAAAAATAAAATAATAAATTTAATACTTGAAATCGCATCAACCCGTTTTACCTTTCCTGTTTCATTTTTTTGTGGCATTGCATCCCGGATGTGATCCCGGAGCTCGAAGGCTCGCTAAGTTAATCACCTTTACCCAAATTATAAAACATGTTTACATAAATGCTATGTTAGTATAGTATATAGTCCCCTGTAAGTTGTATTTTATCACAGGTTGGTATCGGGGGGAGAAATCAGTATGTAGTGTAGGAGAGATAGTGTCTGCCAGAGATGGATTAGAGAGTGCAGTGTGGTGTTCTCTAGATAGAAGCTGTGTTGGGTACACAGTTACATGTATATAGAAGATAGTAGAGAATGCAGGAGGATGGTGGATACTGATGGAGACGAGGATTGCTTCAACAAGCAGTGGAAGTAGGCACACTGCACAGCTTACAGTATAATTGGTTTACTTCTGGGTATAAGAAGCGCATTAGGCAGTTTTTAGCCACTCGACCTCAACTGTTCATTGCTTGTGATATATGCTCATCATAAATAGCCTAACACATTTGTCAACTTTGATCAATAGTAGATAATTACGATTACAATATTTCATGTGGCACTCTGACATGCCATTGCCATTGGTCATCTTATCACAATTGTAACAATTTATGATAGTTCTTTGCGCTTGTAATTGTTGAATGCATCATCACTGAGTGACTGACAATAATCAGTAATTATTTGACATTTTCCTTCTACATCTACCCGCATGTAGTGGCTTTGTAGTTTTGTTATGCTATTCTTTGTAAACATTTGGTTATCAATGTTGGAATTCATAATATTGTAAGGTAGTAGGCTAAAAACATGATGCTATGACTCTTTTGCTTGCAATCTATATTCATAGTTTAGACAACCGAAGATACCAGAATGATGTTAGGGTGGTTTCAATGTCTGATCTTTACTCTTGACACTTACCAGTTTTAGATTTGTGTTCATGAGGCATATTTTTATGTGGTAATCTACAGCTTAGCTAGCAATTACAAACCAGTATCTGTGGAGTGTTATTGCTCTTATTCCGGTCATGTGTTAATGAGGAGCACCTTCTTTGGGACGAAAGCCTCCAGTTTAAAGCGGGAGTCCACACATCTTTGCTGAAAACTTCCGTCATTGCTGCAAAACCTGACTCCAACTGTTCCCATGGGACATGTTTTGATATGAGCACAAACTTTGATCACCGGAGGTATATCTGAAGTTCTCACTTGAATGTGGCATTTTGCTAACTCTTTTCTGTTTATCTGAGGTAATAGTACATTTCACATGTGACTCCATATAAGCCCCATTAAATGTCTTAATCTCCTAAATGTACTAAATGTCATTAAATCTGAACACTCGTTTATTCCGTATTTATTAATATTAATAATAATTGCTCTTTGGGGTTGGGGCGCACAGATCAAACTATTTTTTTGGTTTATTTTTATGAAATGACAACTTTGCCCAGGGGGATGTAGAGAGCAACACGTCCAGAGCTGACCGAGCCATTGACAGCTTTTTCATTCATCCATTTTGCCATTAGGACAGAGGTGAGTCTGTTACATTAACAAAGGAAGTTTCGTCAGTGCACTTCAACACTCACCACACCACTGTGTGACTGTACACAAGGAAACTGGAATTCAATCCCATGCGGATGCGGAGTTATCCAAATCCGACAGTTGTGAAAGCACAGAAATCCATCTGCTAATGACGAACACATAATTAAGTAGCATACGACAATAGATTATGAATTTTACAATTTGCAACAGTAACTTCGTAGAACCATAATTGGTATTAAATCATACTAACGGAAGATGACTCCGACTTATATTTAGTGAATTGAATGAGCGAAAACTCTCTCGAACTAATTGTTAGCATTTTACTCTTAAACATGAGAAAATAAATCCCAAACTTAATTTTCGACTTGTACAGAAATAACTTGGCAATCTCTTTGCAAACATTTAAATACAAGATAACATTGGTAGAATAAATCCTTAACAATTGAAGACTAGTTTTGTTTCTTCCTAATCTTCCTAACCTGATTTTCCTTCTTCCTTAACAGCGGAGTGTTAAAAATTATTATTTATTAACAACACTAGTTTAGCATCATTCAAGTTTTTCACTACAGAATTAATTAATAAATTTCCATAATTCTTGTCATGAATCGAATTTCTGAAATTCTGTAGAACATAGAAATAATTTGCACTTACATTGGGCAACTCGGCACGATAGTCAGTACTAATTAGTCCCAATTCAAGAATTACAGCAATTTTTAGGTGTGTAGCGAACTGAAAAATTTCACTCGTAATAATTGCTTAGCTCCAGCAACAATTATGCATTGGCAGCAACCGGCCAGCTGAAGGAGTCTTCCATTGAATGAAAATAGAATAATTGCTATAGGCTCTTTGAATTCAAGATAATTATGCTTATTTTCAAATGCGTGTGGGTGCACAAAAATTAAGACACAGCGATGAAAACGAAATTATTTCACTCAGTAATTCTATGATATACACATCATTATTCCCATACATAATTATACATGTAAAATATATCAACAGATAGATGTAAGCATGCTCTGTATGAGCGTGCACTAATAACCCTATTCTAATTCATGTTGCAAAAGTTTTGAGGGGCGAAACTGAAATTTAGCGACGATGCCATCTGTGGTGTCCCAGGAGCGAAACAGGCCATAATATTTGGCATGAGCCAGGCCAGTATGTACCAAAGTTTGTGTGCAAAGATGTGTACCAAAGTAATTTCAGTAATTATAAAATAAATTAATTTATAACTAATGGAGTAAATTCACTTGCACAAAATATATCTGGTCCTCTTGTTGGTTGGTTGGGTGATCTGATTAGTTGGCTAAGCTCCACCACTGGGTGCCTATCTTCTCACACATCACTATTGTTGTATGCGATTGGTATTCTTAGATGCGAATACCAGTTTCAGAACAAGTTAGTAGACCAAAATCTGAGCAAAGGTACTGAAAGGTCAGTGTATGTTAAACCAAAAATTCGTTCAATAGCATGCCAGTACCTAGGGGAAGCATGCCAGTACCTAGGGGAAGCATGCCAGTACCTAGGGGAAGCATGCCAGTACCTAGGGGAAGATGTTTGGAGCTCAGAGTTTTGTGTGATGCCAAAATTGCGTCACATACTGTGCGGATCTCTAAACATTGTATATTTCCTTTGCATCAGGTTTGCTAACAGAACTGAGAGTCTTCTACTAATTTAATACTCATGTATTTTAGACTTTCGATTGTCCACTGAACAAAATGCATATATAACAGAATGGGAAAGAATGTAATGTTTGTCCCCGTACTCCTCTGGGAGACAGCAGTTACAGACACTAAGCAAGCAAAAATTTATGAGAGGAGACCGCAAGAGGACTCAGACTCGTGTGTGCAACCGCCAGTCGGGTCGACATTTTATTGTTTAGGTCAATCGGGTATAAGACGTAGTATTGTACAGAAATAGAGCAGAACAATAACGGTGTGAACAGTGTAAGCTTTGAATAACGTTTAAATATATATTAAATACAATAACACTAAAAGGCCAGCCACGATCAAAAGGCGTGGCCGGCAAAGACAATATATATATATATATATATATATTTATGTATATATATGCATATTTTATATAAATATATGTATATATATTTTTCATATATGTATATAGTTAGCAGCAGAATGACGATGATTTTTTTTTATCTATGGATATACATTGTATATATATGATAGGTGAACAGCTAGTTAAGCTGGCAACATGCAAAGTCTTTAGGTAACGCCAGCGAACAATGTCATGCCAGTGCCATACATGAAACAAGGAAAGTAGTGTTAATGGATGAGTATTAGCAATTTGGGTAGCGTAGTTCTGAGTGAAAATAGTTCGGGTAGCATCTTAGTGAGTAATAATCCAGGTATTATAGTAGGTTAACCCGGTAATATAGTAGGTTAACCCGGGGAGAGCACTATTCTGTTTCAATATATTAAGGAAATTAAAAACTTATTTAAATTATTTCTTTGCAAAAACTCTACATGTATCTTTGCATGATTTCATCAGGTATTGAAAGCTGCTTGATTGAGTACTTAGATTGTTTCAAATTGTAATCCAATTTGAGCTACAATATCCACTTGAGCTGGCGGATGTAAACACACCAGCCGAATATCTACTAAAAATTCATCGATGATAGATTTGAAAGCAATTATTATTATGCAATTGTTGGATTACTACAAAATTTTGTATTATTACAACAACAAAAAACTTTCTCAAACATCATGCAGGTCTATTACAACTACGAACGTCTGTAGTAAAGCTTAGATACTGAGGGTATGTAGAATTGAATTCTATTGAATATAGAAACATTTTAGGAAATGAAAACCTTAATTGTTTGCCATTTTCTATACAAAGTCGAGCAATATAATTTATGTACATTAAAATATATTGTATATTTGTGAAGAGCATTACAGTAGGCAGGCGTAGGCTGGAACACAAAAGGAAAGATAACTAAGCACAAATTATTGCAAAGACTTTTCAGTTTTAGCCAGTAAATGCTGTAACTAAGAACTGATATTTCGATTGAACATACTTTTACCAATCATCAAGAGTGAATCCTAGATTAAAATGTACTAAAATGGTAATGCAGAAGCCAAATAGGCAGCAAAAAGTCATAACAGAGGTTGTCTATCATAGAGTTAATTATAATATTAAAACCTTTAGCAATATCAAATTCTAATAGCTTAAATGAAATGGATGCAGATTGGTTGGTTTAAGAACATTTGTAGTGTCTAATATGTATTGATTCTGCCATTTTTCAACATTATACATTATATTATTACTAAAACCTCTTATTAAAATTATTAGAAGTATGTTTTATTGGAAATATCAGTTCTTAGTCACAGCGTTTAACTAATATATAATGCTTCTCGCAAAACTTTATATATTAAATTGGATTATGTAGAAAAAGTGTCGATGTAAACCTTTCTGGTTACACTGAAGACCTTGGTTCCTTGATCTCCACAAGCAACGGCGATAGTATCTCCAGACACAGAAATATCTTCAATATATACATCACGTATTTCTGCTTCATTTGTTATCATGTTGATAACTTTACCTGCAGAAGGATAAACAACAACAATAATTATTCAAGGCATACAGCAGTCATTATGACTCTACACACATGAATTCTATCAACAATTAGTCTATCCGCAAATGATACTGATACTTTGTTAGTGTTCAAAAAGTAATAAGGTGCTCCGCCCTTCCTGCCCAGAGTAAACTTGGTGTGACACGTAACCAATGTATTTTGATAACAATCATTTCTTTCAGGTAGAATAATGTAGTTAATATTATAGCAAAGCAAACAAAATGTGCTGCTCAGGTCAACTAATGTCATATACTAAGATCAAATAGAGGTCAACCAATGTCATATTATAAATAGAGACATTTATGATCACACACTGACCTTCCAGAGAGAGGATATAAATCAGCCCTTTAGCACTAGCCACATAAATATAGCCTGCATCATCAGAGGTAATTGCAGTTGGTTCTGGGATCCCGGTACAGGTCCAGAGTTTGACACTGATTTGCTGTCTCAGTTTTATTCTGCTGACTGCATCTCCTTTGAAGTCGGACACCAGAATATTTCCATCTGGTAGGCAATATACACCTTTGGGTTGCGCAAATCCTTCTAATTTGCCTTCATACAACACAGCGCCTTCGTAATCATAAACTTTCAGCTGAGTGTTTAGATGATCTAATGCAATTATTTGCTCAGTTATGTTGTTGACTGTGAGCTGCTGGTATGATGTATATGGGTAAGGATCCAGCCCGCTTATCCTCTGCAGTTTTGAAGAATAAATTCCAATTACACTGTTTTTCCTTCTGTTATCCATTACCAAAAATCCTGCATTGTGCCCTACAATGCTGGAAGCCTCACTAACATCGGTAGCCATCAGAGGTTTCAGCTCTCTGTCAAGAAGTATGAGTTTAGTCCTACCAGCGGATACCAAGTTTCCATCTGTAGTCCAGCACACAGCTCTAGAGTGGTAAGAACTAAATGATCTGGAAAGTTCCATATTCAAAGGTTCTGTGCCCGTCACACTGGTACATATCTGCAACTCCAGATTGCTGGATAGCTCTACAAAATCTAATAATCACAAAAAGTCTATAGAATGAAATAATAGGCCACAAGTTTCTTTGAGTAGCAGGCTTCTATTAATGGCTAATCGCCTTTCACAGCGATAATTATCTGTATTGAATCCGATTACCATGCTGTATATAATTATGTAGCCCTTTCCAAGTCAAATGTGAGCAATCACTCGTATAGTCATTCTGGCAGTTTAAAGGCCCACTTACGCCAACATTGGTGAAACTGTTTTCTTAAACCGGCATTATATTCACAATCAGCATGTTCTTTTACCTGTTCCGGCCTAGTTTCAGTCCGATTGGAGCACTCTGGACCCTGTAACAGTCTTAAAAGTAACACAATGTCTGTCGTCCTAACCGGACAACATACAGAATTACCAAAATAGTAACCGCCAACTAGGCACACCGCATGTCAGTGGGAGCTGATACTGACAACAGACAGTGTCAAGACACAGATGGCATTGATTTTAATCAGTCGGCTATTTTATTTAATTGACTCCGCTTAAGCGATATATAGAGAACCAAAGCGTTCTAGTCTCTCAGTCTATGGAAATTCATAAGCATCCCGTATGCGAGTACATCACAATACATTACCGCTAGATTTACATGTAGATATTTTTGAAGTAGGTGCTAGACATAGTGTTGCTTGGCAGGCTGTTATGGCTCTAATCGACTTGAAATTTGCCTGAAATAGGTATAAAATGCAAGATATCTACATTATACCATATAAAATACATTTTATAGCTAATGCAAAATGCATAAAGTACGATTTTGAATATGATACTTATTAGCTTATTATGACAAACAAAATTTCATCAATTTTGGCTGTTTGTGAACCTTTAAGAAGCCAAGCGGGTAGAACAATTCAAAGAAATGAGTGGTCCCCGCATATTTACTGAATTATCCTGAAGTATTGTTTACGCTGCGGCGCTGCTGCGCTGCGGCGCTGCAGTTGTCATACATATTTTAAGGAAGACAGTGAATGATATCAAGTAATGGTGGGGTTCGGGCTTTGGGGCACATTCATCCTGTGATTTTTGAAAGATGTTCTTGGCTTGGAGAAGACTGAACAAAATTGAGGTGCGTTGTAAATGGATTATGCTATCAGATATAGAATGTTACTACTGCAAGAGGTCAAAATAATCAAAGCTTGAGTTGAAGAGGTGGTAGAGTTGAATAAACATAATGGCTGAACACGAATCGTGGTTGGGTCATACTAAAGTCTTAATAGAATGGTACCTATGCCTATATATGCCTTGATAGAATGGTACCTATGCCTATATATGCCTTAATACAATGGTACCTATGCCTATATATGCCTTAATAGAATGGTACCTATGCCTATA
>JAOQGN010121304.1:0-11688 GCA_027564295.1 Himantozoum antarcticum
CCAGTAGGCCTACACTGTTTCATGGACAACTAATTCAGGTCCAGTAGGCCTACACTGTTTCATGGACAACTAATTCAGGTCCAGTAGGCCTACACTGTTTCATGGACAACTAATTCACTGTTTTACACTATAATTTGCATACTGAGTACTAGTCGACCAGCCAACCACCCCAAATAGGGGAATACGGAATTCCTCACTGACGTATCGTAAATGAGTGTTTGAAGATTGCAGTTGGGGTTTTGGATCAGGACACATAGTTATCCCCCGTGTATTGTCTAAGTTGTCTCACCCACGGCACTCTGTTTCGAAGCGAACAGTCCCAGATTCGATTAATTCGAACATCAGCTAGAGCCGCTATTTTCAAGACCGAAATGGGAAGGTATAGAAGGTAGAGTGATGTGTACAGTTTGATGTAATTATGACATCACCCCAAGACCCCGGCCAGAAGCGCCGAACACCCATATCTAAGTAGTGACATCACTCACCACACGGATGGATGATGTCCATCTCTCTATACTTTCCATAAAATCACGCCTGGACTGCAGCTATTGTTAGTAGGCCTACAACAGATCTCTCCATGCAGTACAACAGATCTCTCCATGCAGTACAACAGATCTCTCCATGAGTACAACAGATCTCTCCATGTAGTACAACAGATCTCTCCATGTAGTACAACAGATCTCTCCATGTAGTACAACAGATCTCTCCATGCAGTACAACAGATCTCTCCATGTAGTACAACAGATCTCTCCATGTAGTACAACAGATCTCTCCATGCAGTACAATACTACCAGCAGTCTACTGCCAATATCATATATTAATTTATGTTTATAATACGAAACCATAAAATATTTTTAATTAATATTAAATTCCTATGACTGCTACCTAAGATTGATCAACGGAATTAAGAACTACCCTAGGATTTTTTTTTTAATTCGGAGTTTTTTTGATGAGAAATGGGTGAGGATGTCACATATCTCCTCTTTCGGAAAGCAGGCTTAAGCCAGGCAGGCTGGAGAATACAAAGTATGAGAGAAGTATTCCTATGTAATACAAAGAAAATACAAATACAAAGAAATATATGAATTATGAACCACCATTGGATGGAAATCAACAGTCCATCTATAGCCGTTACCATGGCAACATGGCAAGGTAGCCATAATTATAACACAGGAACATGCAAACAAAGTTGCATAAATCAACTGAATAACTTATTAGACAAGTTTGTAGAACTTCACATTCCATTCCAAGTAGTAGCTTTACTTTATGCATAACTGCACCGCACAGGAATAGTAAATACTTTTAGGCCTATAACTGCAGGAGGTATAAACAGAACTTATATAGGACACTGGTACTGTTAGATAAGATAAATTGGCTTGCCACATTCAACATGTCCGTCTTGCATTCAGTATACTAAGGATGACAGGTAAACCAGATCTAGTACATTAGCTCAATCTGAACCAAACACCTGAGGTGAGACTGGCCACATCGTTGCAGAAGCAGTATTGAAGAATTTGAAGAGGCCGATGCCCCTAGTCGATGATCTTAGCAGATGCCCTTCTAGTCGATGATCCTAGCCGATGACCCCAGTCGATGATCCTAGTCGATGCTCCTCGTCGATACCCCTAGTCAATGATCCTAGTCAATGCCCCTAGTCGATGATCTTAGTCGATGCCCCCAGTCGATGATCCTAGTCGAGCCTGCGAGCAGATGCCCCCAGTCGATGATCCTAGCAGATTCCCCTACTAGTCAATGATCCTAGCCGATGCCCCCAGTCGATGATCCTAGCCAATGATCTTAGCTGATGATCCTAGTCAGCTAATATAGCAGTCGCCAGTGGAAAATATTCTCTGCACTTGATAGCATCCACCAATGACCAAACCACAATCTTTAGAACAACACTATCTCGAAAACCTGCATTACGGCATCAAACTGGCGAACTTAGAGAGAAGGCTTTAACCTAAATTTAAATGAACTTTGCTCCTATCTGGATTCTGGAGAGAAACCAAAACGGAGACCTAAAATTGAGAAGGCACCCAGCTGTAGAATCAGCAGAACATCCAAACACTACGCCCAGGTCTACAAAATATGACCGACAATATTGTCACCAAACCAAATTGACTTGCATCTCCATCAATTTTGTCTCCAATGTCACAGCGCAGCTACCAATCTACCTATAATAGATTCACACTAGAAACCTGATGCAGAAACCATGATTGTGCGTGGGATAAACCGATTTAAGAGCTCTCAGTCAGCGCAAATACAGTGAGCACAAATACAGTGACAACTGAGAGGAGATTCAACACCATTCCTTTTATCAACACACTATGGGCAGCCGAAACAAGCCTGCCATAGCCTTTACGCTAAGCTAGTCAATTCTTGAACCCTTTCCAGTAAGTTTTCGATACTAGTAGATGAAGGGAGGGCAGGTTTGATTTTTCTGTTCATTTTGAATATAAAACCCTAATTGCTTGTTTTTGGGTCTGCCAAAACTAAATGAACGAGAAAAGAAAAAAAATCAACGATAAGCATTATTTGAACCCACCTGTAAGGCCTAGCCAGGCTTCAATACCCTGATATAAATCTCACTGACCAATCAAAGGAAGCATTATGACTGCAGCGAAAACAGATTGAGAGCAGTCACAAAAACTGAAAAACGATCAACACAGCCTGGTGATTATGCTTCATAGTTGGGATATGCAACTAGACACCGATGATAGTTTGTAACAGATGCAATTTTTTTCTACTCCTGACACCCAGTAGGCCCTACTTCTACTTCTGACACCCAGTAGGCCCTACTTCTACTTCTGACACCCAGTAGGCCTCAGAAAGATAATACACCCGATGCTATTGTCCGCCAGCAGCACCAGCGCCACCAGCAGCAGCACCGCCACCAGCAGCAGCACCAGCGCCACCAGCAGCTACGGCAAGTTACAATGAATACAATGGAAGCGGGAGTTACCAGTGGCGGGTGAGGTGACTTTTGCAGGGTAGTGTGGCGTACCCCAATGAAGGATGACCAATGAGATGGTGAGATATACAGCTATTCCTTAGAAGTAAATATGATATACTATTTATCACATTATGGCAAAGGCCTCATTGTATAGAAGAAAAAATCTGATATCTCGACCTTAATGCAAACGTCAAAAAGCCTGAGGTGCAGTGCGAGTTTGGGGAGGTGCAGTGCGGGTTTGGGGAGGTGCAGTGCGAGTTTGGGGAGGTGCAGTGCGAGTTTGGGGAGGTGCAGTGCGAGTTTGGGGAGGTGCATTGTAAGAACGGAACACATCTACTTGTACTCACCCCTGCACTGTCGTTTTCATCCACATGCATTGCCTCAAAGTGTTTGCCATTGTTAAAACCTTGATCCACAGTCTAAAAAAGAACAGCCAGGAATTATTATCAGACTTGTGGTCAGAATGAAAGTAAGTAATTACAATAAAATTTATATTCAGTTGCAGTTGATCAGCAGATCTAGTTGGTTTACTAGATCTAGTTGGTTTACTAGATCTAGTTGGTTTACTAGATCTAGTTGGTTTACTAGACAGGTTACTCAAATTAAGCCCTGGATATGACAGTTGATTGATGAGATGTCATCTAAAAAATAGTAAAAATTGAATCCATTGTTTCACAGGATAGATTTGGTCCTCATAGTTTTATATAAGTTTTAATCCTCAAGTTCCTCAAGTTTTAGTAAATTCACAAGATTTACTACATTTCCTTTTCTACAAACACTGCACTGTCTAGTGTCTATGTCTAATGACAACATTTTCAGCAGAATTTTGTTTATAAAAGCTATGCTATTAATTATCTATATTAACTACTATATACTATATTTCACTACTATTATAAAAGTTGTATTATATTATAACATGTCTATCAATAGTGGACATTAACTAGTCCACTAGTGGTGGACTACTACGAGGATCTCCATTATTGAACAGTTATTATTGGGGCTCCTCGTATTAGGAGCACAAATATTAGCCCTGCAATTGTTTAGCACTTCATTATGCGTTTAGAAGAAACATTCTTTTATTAAGTGCTTCACAAATAAAAGAAAAAATATTTTATTATTCCTATTATTGTTATTATTTATTATCTCCGCTCACAACTTGTTAATCTTTGAGAACAAATCCATAGCAAGTAACTAATTGCGGAATTGCACGCTTTATCTTGTTTTGTTTTTTACAAAAGCCTCGTACTAGTGCACTAATGTAACAAAAGTCTACTAGTAAGCTGTAAGCTACTAGTCCTACTAGTACATGTAACAAAACATGCTGCAAAAGCAAACTCAAATTTCAGATTTGCCTTTGCAAACTCATTTGAAAGTGTATGCTGTTAGTTAGATTGCAGATGATCCTGCTGCAAGTCCTAGGCACCCCAGACACACACCTTGAGCCTATATTCAACAGAAATAAGTAAAAAATCTAGTGTATGACCGCAGGAAACTAAAGAATAGCATTATTATAGATTAACCAATACATGAAATAACTTGGGAGAATGTTGTAGGCAGGATTCAGGAATGAAACATGGGATTCTCTTCAGAGGAAGTCGAGGAAGCACGGTGACAAAAGAGATAGATTTGAAATTCGCAAGTAATCGCACAACATGACACGCACATGTATACATGTACACGCAGATGCAGGACGAAATAGAAAAGGCCGATAGGCAAGCATTGGAAAGATCTTAATTGATTAGGCAAAAGCGTTTTACAAATAATTTGAAGCGATGACACAGCCTCGCGTATTCAAAAGCAAGAATGTTGTCAACACAATATTACAGCTAATAACCATTATTTTTACTTGTGTCCATATAATACTAGGGTTAGGAATGATATCACACTTGCAACAGGTCTCGGTAAAACAAATTTTGGATATCAAAATAGCTTGTGCATTTTCAAAGTGAAAGGACTTCGGTTTTGAAAAGAAACACAAAAAATTTGTAAAATAGATTTAAACATGCAAGACATCTTCTAATGTAATAATGCACCGATAAGTTATAGTGTATCTTTAGAGATCAATAACACAATTCCTTGCCATTCTGAAGTATGCGAATGAGTGTAAGATGTATTGGCGAGTGGTTGAAATTAGAATCTATCACCATCATACGGCATTCACTAAACAGCTATGCTACATATTATAACCGGTGACTTACCATAACAATGTGGCTATTGCATACCTAGTCTGAAAACCTAGACATTTCTAGTAGATTATCGGTAAGATACAAGTATTACATAACTCACAGTTAGTGATTATCAATCTTGACTAAATCGAGTATGTTAGAATACTCAGAAAGCAGAGGAGTCTGTCTTACTCAGTCTGAGTAACTTTAATCGAGTCAATTGAATTAGTAGTAGTAGTTCAGAGTACATTTTGTAAACTATAATACTATCTAATGTCTTTACTGATAACTGATTTAATCATAATCCGATCTTAATTATGTTTACTATGATTGCATTGGACATAATGTTTGACAATATCAGCTTACATTCCAGGATCCCATAAGACACTAAGCATGAAATACAAGTATATAACTGTTGTACCAGAAAACTATAGCAACATATATAAGGGTAAATCATGAAATGTATCAAAGGAGTTCTTGCTAACATCGATGTTATAGCAAAGGAAGCTATCATGTAAGTGTGAAACTAGAAGAGTCAGTCAACGCACTTGTCAAGGCGCTTGTCAAGGCGCTTGTCAAGGCGCTTAATCAAGGGGCGATATGTTAAGTGAGGAAACTAGCTTCATGGGTTTTGTTTGTTTTGATCGGTTTAAAAATATTTATTAAAAGCGTTCCCATGTTCCACATCCAAAAAGTACCATTTTTGGACATCTTACAAAGTAAATTATAAAATTTGTTTACTAAGTTTTTAAGGCAGCCGGAAATATGGGTCATATCAATGTTGAAACTACTTAACGAATCTCATTTTTAAACCAAAATATCCACAGTTAATAACAATAATAACTATCCCGTCATCTTGTAAGAAAGATACGTTCAGGTGGGTTGTCTCGTTTCAACATTTCTTACTAAGAACTGAAAGTATTGTTTTAAAACAATATGGGGTAGGTTTTTAAATAAGACACTGTAGAAGAGTTAGCATGTTATATTGTATTTAATATATTTTAGACCTGTTACAATGATATACATGTAGTTTTTTTGTATATGTCATTCCCAGTTTTCACTGCTGTTTGAATTTATATTTCTCTTGGTGAGACAATAAAGATAAGCAAGAACATACATGGAACATAAAAACGGTAATCGTATTTCAGTGTTAAGTATAAAAGTATAAGTATAAAAAGAAAGTATAAAAGAAAAGTATAAAAGTATAAATATATAAATAAGTATAAAGTGCAAAAAGTATAAAAGAAAGGTATAAGTATAGAGTCATTTACTATCTGGTACTTGATTTTGTTGATGACATTGATTTATTAATAATAGGAGCCTAGTGGCTTACTATTGCACAAACTAACAATAACAGTAAGTTGACAGGGTGCTACTAACACCAGCAAGAGCTATGGATAAAACAATGATGGAGAGAGTCTGTGACACTATCAGTTGGAAGTGAGCCAACTGTGAGTGGAGAGTGAGTTAAATGTGAGTGGAGAGTGAGTCAATGTGAGTGGAGCGTGAGTCAACTGTCAGTGAAGAACGAGTCAACTGGGGGTGAAGTGTGTCTATTGAGAGTGGAGTGATTCAACTGTGAGTGGAAACCGAGTCAACTGTTAGTGGGGCACAGACTAGCTCCGGCTTGGATTATGTTTAGTACGTAGTAGTGTTACGTGTGAAGGTAGCAACACAAAACCACAACTTGTACACAAAACTTTCAATGATACATTTCAATGATTACAATTCAATTATTACAAAGTATAATTACCGTATTCTCGCGGCACTGGGACGCGCGTCTTATAGGTGGCATGTTTAAGAGAGTGTAACCTCAAAGTGAGAGACACAGTAGAAGACACAACATGTGCCTTGTAAGTGAAGTGCGTCTTACAAGTGAATGTACAACCAGTGTGCCTTATAAATTTGGATTTTTTTTTTAAATAAAAAAGTTCAATCTCACATATAAAACGCGCGTCCCAATGCCACGAGAATACGGTATATTATCAGTATAGGCCTACTCATTACATAAAATATCATAATAATTAATACTTCGGCCTAATAATTATAGTTATCGCATCATTAATCAAAATGTTACTTATTTGCTTATAAAGCACGCCTGATTTTATTTTATTAGGTAATTAGTAACACAGCCAGCTTCGATCTACTCATTTTAGGGCTTTAGGTGATGGGGGAGAAGATAGAATGAGACAAAAGGAAGCTAGGACACTGTCCAGCACACAAATGAAGGAAAAACCCAACTTCTTAAATATATGTAAATTGTAGACTGGTAAATTAAAAGCATACAGTTCACCACACAGACCTGGTTATTAAACTGCCGGTCACTACACTATGTCTCGGGGAGTCTTTTGGGGCTGTAGTTACAAAAAAATTGAACTTAGCTTTGGTTTAGTTACCTTTGACCTCCAGGTGATTTATCTCAAAAAAAGTTCCAACTCCTTCCCTTACCTCTAACTTCTCAATGTCTTTTCCAGGTGATCTGTCCAGCACATCACAAGACAGGCCAGTAAATAGGCTTCCAAATGAGCTATCATTTAATGAATATATATGGCCAAGAACAGGAGTTATTACATATTTCATCCACCAAATCACCAAGAATCACCATTATTAGAACTGGCTGGCCTTCTAGTCTGTTTCCAAAATGGTGAACTTCGGCCGTTGCGAGATATCGCGACACTCCCGCAATATATTATTGCAGAGCTGATGGTGTTGACTGAGCAGTCGTGGCCTGTATTAGGAATGTTGACTACATTTTTTCATAATTCCATGATCACATCCGGAACAATCACGAAAGTTGGGGATTTCTGCTTCCCACCGGCAAACAGTGCTCTACTTAAGGCTGCGATTGCAGTCTTCCGGTTATCTAATTTCAACCAATAATATTGCTAAAACATGCAGTTTATAAACTAGGATTCGCAAAGTACATTATCTCGGCTGATATATACACACCCACTCTATAAAATATTGCGGTGTTGCGATTTTTCGCAACGGCCGAAATTCACCATTTTAGAAACAGGCTAGAAGGCCAGTCAGATCCAATAATGGGGATTCCTGGAATTTTTGTGGATGAAATCTGCAACAACTCCTGTTCTTGCCATAGATCCATTCAAGTGATAGCGCATTTGGAAGCCTATTTACTGGCCTATATTGTGATGAGCTGGATAGATCACCTGGGAATGGGAAAGACATTGAGAAGTTAGAGGTAAGAGAAGGAGGTGGAACTTTTTTTGAGATGAATCACCTTGATAACAAAGGTAACTAAACCAAAAGGTAATTTAAATTTTTTTTGTAACTACAGCCCCCCATAGCATAGCATAGTGACCGGCAGTTTGATAACCAGGCCCGTGGTTCATCATTATGCATTTCACTACGGAAACAACTCACTCTTTCATTCTATTTCTACTGTCTCACCCACCCATCCGAAATAGGGTCTAAATAAAGTTGGTTGAAGCTGGCTGTGAGTGTGAATAGTAATACAAATATAAAATAATACTAATTAGGTCTTTGTTTTGATTTGTACTTTGTAGGCTAGGTAATTGTAAGATCTATCCCCAATTCCATCCCTAGTCGGAATTTCCAGACCCAGTCCTTTGCTATTGCTCAACTGCTTCTACCACAGGAAGCATGCATGGTCTGCTAGTAAAACACTTTGTGACCGACCCATGGTAAGAGGAGAAAATAATTCGGAAAGAAATGGTTCTTTCTCCCCTTACACGGTCGCCTAACGGAGTAACGCCACCACTGCATGCTTCCACTTTGAGTTCCCGTGGCTTGCGCCTTATAAATAATAAAATGCTCACCAAATCAAAGGGAACTTGCCCACCAAATAGAGCGAGTGGCATGGTGGAAGCTATATTAATTTGTTTGAGTGAGGAAATATTTAAATATCAAAATAAAACAATTATGCCTGTAGAAATACAAATTAATAGTTTTGATAATACTGGCTACGCTCTTGCTATGATTCTGTACATGCCGGAAGTCTGGTGATCCAAGCCAGTCATTGGTTAAACTTTGCTGTGGTAGTTCTCGATCACGACTCTACTTTAGAATACGGGTGGACGTCCACCCGCTATATAAAGTCAGACAATCACAGTCTTTAGATATCGGTTCAAACTGGTCGTTTTATAATTCCATAAGCCACAATTATTTTTTTTCCTCTGCTGCTGAGCTGATTTCATTCTAATTTTCATGCTCTCATTTTGCTTTCCCAAATAAAGAAACTAACAAAGGTATGTCATGAGGCTTATTTATTTGTGGCCATTTATTAAAAGTTAAATCAGCACAGTTGTCAATTGTAGAGCTTCTGAAGAGCTGTGAAAAGCAACTGCTTTTCACAGCTCTTCAGAAAGAATAACAGCTGTGAAAAGCAGTTGCTTGAAATAACATCGGATATTTCACTACACCTCGATCAGGGAGAGCAGGTGGAGGCCTGCCTTCTGGATTTCTCAAAGGCGTTTGACAAAGTTAACCACAACAAGCTGGTGTCCAAACTTTCCCTACTGGGTATCTCATACCAGATCTGTTCCTGGATTAGATGCTTCCTAGAAGATCGAACCCAGTCAGTGGTGGTTGAGGGAGTAAAGTCCAGTAAAGCGGCCGTAACATCTGGGGTGCCACAGGGGTCGGTGGTGGGCCCGGCTCTCTTCCTCCACTACATCAATGACTTGCCTGAGGGTATTGCTTCTACTGTCAGGCTCTTCGCCGATGATACCATCGTGTACAACACTGCGAGTAATGTCAGCACTCTGCAGAAAGATCTGAAGAAGCTGGAGCTTTGGGAAAATGAGCATGATATGGAGTTCCACGCACTAAAGTCTGAGCACATCACCTTCTCTCCTAAACGGAACCCGCCGGACCATCCGCTTTCACTCCACTCAACTACGATTCCTCACAAAACTTCCATCAAATACCTTGGAGTTACCCTGGAGAAATCACTGAAATGGAACACTCACATAAGCAGCATCATTGCTAAGGCTAACGCCTCTTTGGGCTTCTTGCGTCGCAACATAGTAACCAGGTCATCTCAGGCCAAAGCGACAGCTTACACATCTCTCGTGAGACCAATTCTTGAATATGCTTCGGCATCCTGGGACTCTCTAACCAGCACGCTCGAGAAGGATCTTGAGGCAGTGCAGCGCAGAGCTGCAAGATTTGTTTGCAACGTCAAGTCCACCGACCGTCAAACAAGTACCACCAAACTGCTAAGTAAACTAGGATGGGACCTGCTTTCGCACCGAAGAAGAAACCGGCGACTCACCATATTTGAGAACTACCATGATGAGAACTCCCTCCCGGTTGGCTTTTCTCTGCGAAGGAGAGACCACTCCAGACGACAGACCAACAGATATGTGGTCCCTCATTGCAGAACCCAATTCCACCAGAGAAGCTTCGTCGTTAAGACTGCCAATGACTGGAACTCTTTGTCCATATAATTTGTTTTTTTGACCAGACCGCCTTATTGACACTCGGAAACCAAATTGCACAAGTGTTCATCCCTATGAGGTTTGCAATTCCCTGACGGTAAAGGTAAATGTCACTGAAAGTGCAAGTCAAACTGAAGTGAAAGTGAAATGGAGTCCCACATTAATAACATTACTACATAGAGATAATGGCAGGTAAATGCATAATATGCTAGATGGGTATGAAATTGTACCAGCAATTTTCTCAGGTCCTTGGAAGAATTCATCAGGATGAATGTATCCTTGCAATGGTTGAAAAACCAAATAAAACCTGAAGCAGAGAAACAAAAAATAAATTTTCTTCCACATGACCTTGACATAATAGAATGAACATTGCGCACCCGTATAGTTATTTAGTGCTTTTTAATTTACTGGAGTTGTCGTACATTGATATTCACGATAGTTCACAACATTGATATTCAATGTTGATATTGGGCGCGTCCAAAGGGAGTAATCCTATAGTCTAGAATACTGAATGCAGGTGAAATATCAATCAGACGGAATACTCAGATGGCAACGTCTGTTTGAATCAAATACTGCATTTGGGCTAAAACTTTCAGTTTCCAGAAATTTGTGTCCTAAATTAAGTAATGTTTGAATGGTTAGTTAACATTATATATTATATGTTTATTGTTATTGATTAATTACAACTCTCTGTTGCTGGAAACGTTCCAGTGGTTGTGTATTAGTGTAATTAATTGAGCTAGACATATGAATATTTACAACTGCCAGTTGTAATTGCTAAACTCTAAAGCCACCAGATAAGGAAAGGTTGGTAATTTTACATTGATTAAATTAAAATAGCATTAAAGAAAATATGTATTATTAATATCCAGTAATTATATTTTTATTATTATTTTTATATTTTATAATTACAATGTTTTGTTTTAGGATTATTTTATTTCAAAATTATTATAACTATCAATTATTGTTGCCATGTCTATATTATTTATAATTATGTTTGGATTTTTGTTATATGTGTATATACCAAATTATAGGCCTAATTAAATTTAAGCCATAAAAGGTGAGAGTTTTTCGTTCTTCGTTCTAGGTAGAGCCTCAAGACCTCTAAAAAGAGGAAATTGGGAGGCCATCAGATCGACAGGACTTT
>JAOQGN010121415.1:0-11687 GCA_027564295.1 Himantozoum antarcticum
AAATAAGTACAAGTAGCAACTGGAACTGGAAGTAACATCTACACTTCAATACTAAAGCTGCTGTTATATTCGTAGTTTCTCTGATCCTCATAACAACTATTTGTAGCAGTGGAGGAAAGAACTCCTTTCTATGGAAAATTATAAAATCAATCCCAGACCGAATATTTATGGTAGACTCATCACTGAGACATCAACTAATGATTAATATAAGTAAGAGAGAGTATAAGTAAGTAGGCCTACCTGATAGGAGTCAAAGTATCAGTAGGCGTAGTAATACCCGCTAAACAGTTAGCCATGTATTTATTCATCTCTGGATATGATACGGAAGCAGAGTCTGCCCTTCTGCTGGCTGCACCGCCACTGCAGTGGCTACTAACCATATCATTTCTAAACAATAACACTGCATCGGAAAACCTACAATAGAAACAAGCAGAAGCTAGATTGTACCCACAAGTCATCAACAATGCCAAGAAGGTTGTGCTATCAAATCGCTGATTAATGTAGTTAGTCAAAAAAATGTTTTTAAGTGATCCAGTATTAATTTGTAAAATGTTATTATTATGAATGAACTATATACTTAATATGGATGTCAGATTAAATCACTCAATATAACAATAATATTAGACATTTCATATAATATTATATCATTATCAGAAAATAATCTTACACAATTTCTGTATTAACAAGTGATAATTTGGAGTTGTCATTTCATTGAAGTCACTGATATAAGAGCGTCACCATATAATAGAGACGGCACAACTCCTAAATGGTTTACAAATTATTACAAACATCAAACTATTATAGAGATGCAGATTGTATTTGCAGTTACAGTGTAAGAGTCACATCCATCCATCAGTTTTTGGAGTATTTTTATTACCCCAAACCCCAAGCACCAGACCCTAACTTCCGATCCTCAAACCCCAATAGATATGAGGATTGGGGGGTCAAAAATCACTCCAACAAATGATAGACGGATGTGACACTTACACACAATTACAGTAAAGTCTAGTAATTATGCCTAAGGCTATGTTAAGTCAAGCTGCTAGCTAAAGAGAAACCGGAGACATTGTGTACCAGAAAACTATGTGTGGAACAGACTGACTAACAACTAGACAACATAACACATAGCAATTGCATGGAACTATGACTGGATTCATGTATATCTATGTAAATTAATCGTAGGCTAGGCAGTGTCATTAGTCATTCTTTGTTTCTACGTATTATAAAAGATAATGAAATTAAGAAAACAAAACAAGATAATGAGACTATATAAATGATACTTATGATGCACATGTATATGATAATGTGATTATCGTCATAAATATGGTGATGATTTATAGACCCATAGTGATATGAGACAAGTGGTGAGAGGCCCGGTAGAGCAGTTAGCAAGTGAGCCAGATGAAGAAGGCAGGCGGCGGATGTTGCATAGTGTAATCATGTCATAACCACAAAGACAATCCTAGAACCTAGAACCTTTAGTTATACAGTTCTGCGTATAACTAAGCTATCTAGTATCTACTTTATAGTATAATCTGTACTAGCTACTAGTGACACATTTATATATGCTACAGCTACAAGTTACTACTAAACTACAAACTACATGCAATGACAGAAATATAATGAAACAGTTGGACAAACATTTTGAGAAAATTTATTTAGAGATAAATTTATACCATTTATGTGTACACTTACTTATACAAATGTACTTCTTGGGTGTCAATCTGCGTTTATGCAATTTATGCAATTTTCTTTTCTTCTTTCGCTTATTCTTTTATGAGTTGAACTGTATGTTTTGGTAGTAATTGCTATATAATTTTTTGTATTCGGCAATCTCAACACGCAATTATTATTGCTATTCATCAGTGACAAATAAAATAATAAATTAATATTATTATTATCAATATCATGTACGGCCTTGCCACAATGGTGCTAACTGGAAACATCATTAAGCCTATATTAATAGTGATGTGTGCTGCTCTACAAATAAACTAAACCTAAATAGTGTGGCAGCGCTGACTCACTTGTGCAATGCTGTCAGAGAAAGAAGAGCATTGTAATGCTGTAGTGGAGTATCTCCTGATATAAATGGTGCTACTACACATGATATGATGTGTTCTAGCCTAAATTCTCCTCTCAATATCTCCAGCAGCCGAGAGCCCAAACCCCCTCCAGTACCACCACATAGACTGTGTGTCAACAGTATGTTGCTAAACACATCACACCTATAACAAACGAGTAAAAGGTGGCCATTTTTTGTCATTATTAATTTCTAGGTGTAAATGTCACATTTGTCTATCAGTTTGCTGAGTGTTTTTTTTACTCCCAATCCCAACCCCCAATCGCTAAGCCTCAATAGATATGGATGTTGAGCTTGGATATTTGGGGTTTAGGATTTGGTGTGGGGGCTGAGGTCAACACACACCCCAAAAAACTGATAGACGGGTGCGACACTTAAACCGATACCAAAGGTATATTCTTTCCATTGCTGTATATAGTTCTTTAAACTCAAGATGTCAATTCCTCACTTACCTTGTTTCAGGTAGACATTGTCCAGCAAATTATAGAGGATGTACTAGGTGCTAACCACACCTTCCCTGTCTGGATGGGGGAAACCTCCTCTGCTTATAATAGTGGCGCTATCAACATATCTGATCGTTATGTAGCAGGCTTTCTATGGATGGATAAACTTGGCGTATCTGCACGGTCCGGGTTAGTATGACACGGTCCGGGTTAGTATGACACGGTCCGGGTTAGTATGACATATTATGGTATTTACGGTATTTATTTATTGTAGGTAACCGACGAGTATTTCATAGAAATTTTGCTGGTAGAGCTCTTTGTCCATTCTATGATGTAATAATCATCTCTACGTGTTCTAGGTATGACATTGTAATCAGACAGACCTTCTATGGTGGGGCATATTCTCTGATGGACACAAACCTAGAACCTCTACCAGATTACTGGCTCTCATATCTCTACAAGCAATTAGTGGGCTCAAGATCACTTGCCGTTAAATTCAGTCAAGGGCAAGGGAAGGTCAGAGCTTACGCAAGCTGTACGCAGTAAGTAACAACATGCTTTTAGATGTTAATTAGGGAGATATTCCGGCCAGTGACTCCTATTTATCAGCTTTCTCTAATTAGTTGATTTGTGATTTGTATATTGTCGATATTGGCATCAAATATGACCGGGGTATGAATAATGCATTGTGAAGTCATATCTTTCCTAATGTTTATTGGCAATTATATATAAAATTCAGTTAATCTCCTAAAATGTGTCGACAACTTTGCATTGAACATAATATTACCTGAATGTGAAGACTTCATTAGAAAGTGTCACCAGAAGTAGAAAATGTCACCAGAAGTAGAAAGTGTCACCAGAAGTAGAAAGTGTCACCAGAAGTAGAAAGTGTCACCAGAAGTAGAAAGTGTCACCAGAAGCGTCATGTTTAAAATATAAACATGGTAAAATATATTTATTACTAAATTTTCAATCCACTACCGTGGATCATCATCAGGGTAATAGAAATTGTCACAATAAAAACGTCAACATAAGTACATTAAAGCTGTAAAAGTATCAACTATGATAATTACACCAAAAGCTTAAAATTGTCACTAAATCATTACAGTTACACTAAACAGCTATATATGGTAAAACTGAGTACAAATTAAAATAATCTCAGTGGAACAGAAGCAATTTGAGTATTGCTGGAATCCGTAAATCCGCTACCATGTTCGGTTCGAAAATTTAGTTGTCAATATCTGTTAAACATGACACTTCTGGTGACACTTTCTATCTTAAAACTTTTAGCTGAAATAAACCTTTTTAACTATATTAGTAGACTAACTGAATGTCAATTACAAGCCCTGTAGATATATTGGAGCTGATATGTATACTCTGTGTGCAGCAAAAACGTCATCTCTACTCAAATATCCTCCCAAACCTTGACAATCAAAGACAATCAGTTAGACACATTAGATCACATATGCGACAAACCTAATTTGAAGTTATCTTTCCTTTGAAATATTGCTGAAAAAGAGGAAAACTCCTGGTATATAACACTTTTTCATAATACGCATGTATAAAAGCACTGATACCCATTAAGTACATAGCTATAACAATTTTTTTCATTTCCATGCTTCAAAATCCTAATTGACAAACTTAGCTACTGGATCTTTAATTTAGTTCATTTTCACACTGATTTGATTCCATCGTGTGACTCATGAAAATTATGTGATCTAGTTTTTTATAGTAATGATCGTACCATGTGGAAATTTGTTATATGACACAACTTTTTGATTACATATTTACGATTATTGATCACCTGAAGTGAATTCAAAGTAATGCAGAATAGAGAATACAGTCTATGCAGACTGTTAAGATTACAGTAAATAAAATATTGAGTAATGAATAAAGCAATATGAATTGCAAAATATAATTTGGTGAGAGTTGGTGTAGTAAATTGCTGGAGAATGGGGTTCGAATTTCAGGCCAAGAACCTGAATTTGAGATCCTTACAAAAAAAGATATTGCTACTACTATGCCTCATTTGCTCTGTTACTATTTCAGTGGCTTCAAGGCTGGAGCTATCACACTGTATGCTATGAACTTGGACCCTTCAGCATCTGCCCACATAATTACACCTTTTAACTCAAGTGTGGCGGCATTCGACATGGAGCCTGAGGATGGTACCTTAACTTCCCCATATGTAAACATTAATGGGCAAACAATGAGGCTAACTGCTGATAAAACACTTCCAGGGATTTTACCACGATGGACCGACACAATTATTCTCAAACCCCTGACATTCGGCTTTTTTGTTCTGAATGATGCCAATGCCAAAGCATGCTACTAACTGTGGTATGAAAGTAACGACATATCAGTACCTACTCTAATGGTGTAGTGTCACATCCTATAGTAGCTACTCTAACTTCTCTAATGGTGTAGTGTCACATCCTATAGTAGCTACTCTGGATTCTCTAATGGTATAGTGTCACATCCTCTAGTAGCTACTCTGGCTTCTCTAATGGTGTAGTGTCACATCCTCTAGTAGCTACTCTGGCTTTTCTAATGGTGTAGTGTCACATCCTATAGTAGCTACTCTGGCTTCTCTAATGGTGTAGTGTCACATCTCTAGTAGCGACTCTAGCTTCTCTAATGGTGTAGTGTCACATCTGTCTATCAGATTTTGCAGTATTTTTTACCCCAAGCTCCAAGCCCCATAAATCGTCAAAGAATACTCAAAAATCTGCTAGATGGATCTGACACGTGCACTGTTCTAACAAGTTTCCTCTCCCTCAAACTAGTAAATACATTCAGTTTGGCGAAGCTGGAACTCCTAATAAATACGCTGTATTTTGAGCATGTAAAGGCAGGCTACTGTACATTGCTTCTTTCCGTAGTAGTTAACTTTTATGGTGTGAAAGTCGCTTACTTATGAAGTGCAAGATAAAAACGTTACATGACAATCTCCCAACTATTTAATTTTTTCCAATTTATCATCGAATTTATGTAAAATGAGTTGATTAGTATCTCTTTGGTGCTTGTCTTATGTATGCCTTGTGATTAACATGCATTCATTTATATTGTTATATATCTGTAACCCCAAGACCTTTTACTGTTAGGACCGATATTTGTGGAGTTGTCTCTCCTATGTTAAATGCATACATAGAACAGCCAACTCCACATACAATCAGCTTTTCCTTTCATTATGTTTTTCACTCATTTTTCATGATGCTGCTTATCCCTAGTCGATTCTAACAAAATAAATATTATAAATCTATTTAATGCTTGCTTTCTCATTTGCCTAGCAATATTATTGTCAAATGCTTGAAGTCCTCTTTACTGAAACTCTGATTAAAACTAAGCATAATCAAGTATAAACTGTACTATTTCATACTTGAAAAGATATGCACACCAATTGCCGACATTATCATTAACAAACATCAGCATGGTATCTAAATGCTAGGTCTATTTATACACTGGTCTGGGACCAGTGTATACAGTCGGGTCTAGGAACAGCTGCATACCCAGTAATTTATTCATTTCTAATATGATGCGATATTTAAGTGAGACAATGGACAAAATATTTTTATTTGATCTAAAGCATGGCGTAAAAACGAACAAATTCTGATCTAGAAACTATTATACACTCGTAAAAAAATTGAATTCAGAAAGTGTTTCTGTAACATTCTCATAAATAATTTCTAATAAAATGCTTAAAAGCTCATAAATGAAATATTGCAGGGACATTATATAACATTGATAAGTATAACAATCGCTTTGTAACTTGGTTCTGATTTGTTAGCATTACAAACTCCTCATAAAATGCATAGACAGCATCTGTAAATATTATGAGATTGAATTATAAGTAAGTTGGGCAAGGGAGACAATCCCAATAGTATGGGCACTAAGCTGCTTGCCGCAGGTAGGTCAACGAGTATTGAGACTACTAAGAGGTGACGCTCTAAATCATCTCATAAAGAGGCAAAGTTTTTCAAAGTAGGTAGGGGAGGGCTACTTGCTTTTACATAAATGTGAGGTGAGAAAATCTAGCCCTATCTCAGGGTTTCCATTCAGCGGTTTGGTAGAGGGGGTCTTGCTCTGCCAACCCCCTCCTCTCAATTGCAGACAAGAGGCTGATATTGGGCTAGAGCAAATTGCCGTCTGGGATTTTATGCTGATAGGATATTAATATATAATGATATGTTCATGTCCTTGTTCCAGGAATAAACTCGTCAGTACTAGATGATAGAACTGAAAACGAACTATTCCGTAATACATAAATCACTGACTAGTCTCGGTGCTTTGTGGTACTATTGTTAGCCATGCATAGTAAATCTTTGTAAGCATGGTATTGCTTCGTCTCACAAAAACAAGAGGATAACTGGTTGTGAATACTATACTCCCGTAAACTGCTAGACCTGAGTGCTTTTGACGGTACCTCTGTCTAGAGTAGTAATCATTAGCGGTGAATAATGATCTATCTTCTCTATCGAGTCGACGTTGCTGTAGGATATATATGTATTAGTTCCATTGAGATGGCTGTGACTATAAAACCTGGGTGCTACTCTGAGAGTAGCGGGTAATGTGTGGACTTCATATGACCTTATTGACCTCTGAGGTGTGACTATTTGATCTGGAGTTGCTACCCCATTGTCTGTAGAGCCATTACTAACTCTACCTAATAGTAGTCCGTCTGCTGTAAGCTGATCGTCTGAATACATAGTACGCTTGTACTCACCGCTATAAGATATAGAGCCATGCGTATGGCAAGAGGCATTCTTTAGTATATGTGCCGCTATTATTGATAAAATCATGGCTAATCCGAAAAACCCGCAGTTATAGAATGTTAGCTGTGTGGATATCCTAATGCTAGCTAAACCACCGGTGACCTGCACGGTCTCAATTGCTACTTGCTCATAGATATTAGAGCTAGTCGGTCTGTCCATTACATCATTTAAAGCTTGTACGTACTTTAACCAGTATACTCCAGTTATCAAAGTCTGCACAATGCAGAGCATGTATATGAAAGCCAAGGCTATAAATGTCACCCGCATATTCTTACATCTTGTATTGAGTTGCCCGATGCAGAGTAGGAGACCAAGAGCCAAGGCACACAGGCCAGCACTGATGCCCAGAGATGCTACAATAACCAGCTTAGTTATAGAATACTCAAACTCTCTGGCAAACTCTTGCTGCTTTTTATCTGGATAGCTTATGTTCATCAGCGTGTCATTCAGTGGCCGGAATGTGAAAGCTTGTTTGAAGCACTTGCCGAACTTGTCATATTGTAGACTCTTCAGGGCAGGGTTTAAAGGTAAAGGTTTGGGTTCGTAGTCACATTCCGTCTCATCTGATAGATCTTTGCACTGGAAACTGGCATATTCTCTTTTCTCACACCTAACAGAGATTGATAATGGCATTATTTAACATGCTTTGATCATCTAGATAAAGTCTTTAAACTACAACTGCCAATGATAGAGAAATTTCCCTTGATCTATGTCCTGATCATTTTTGCAAAAATTGAGATAATTAAGTTTATCCACTTTGTGGCCGACTTTACAAAAACATACAACCGCCAGTAACATGTCAGCAGAAACAACACCGAAGAGCACGCTAGGTTAGATCTTTGTCGAAACTCATTTTTGTATAGTATTACTTGAACATTTTTTGTAATCTAATATTTTATATATATATATATCTATCCTATATAAGGTTTATTATCAGCATTGCCGATTTATTATCAAAATTGTCAATGCAAAAGTATTTTGGTTTTAGACAATGTTTACTATGTTTGAACCAAACAGAGATTAGTGTTGTCTTCTCTTTTCCTTCACTTCAACTTGGAGCGTTTTCAGTCGCTAATGCATTCAAGGTGTTTTATGGGTTTATAGGCTTATATTACGATAAAATCTTATGTTTGAATAGAAGATGATATAAATATCCAATCCTTTGGAGGTAGTTCAGGTCTCAAGTATTGTTGTTGGTTTCTTTGATACTTGGGAGTCGTCTTTCCCTAGCACTTAGACTATGTTTAAGTGCAATGAAAATTGAACAGGCAACTCCAGAGTTTGTGCTCAAGATGACAAGTAAGTTGGCATGCTGCCATTTATCCAAATCTGCTTCTATTTATTATCATATAAATATATACTTACATGTATGTGGACTCAATGAGCTGTCCATCATTGCATTTGGCATAGAAGTCTATAGCAGGGTCCGGGCAGTGATACTCATCAGAGAGGTCAAAGCAGTCAGCTTTAGCATCACATCTCTCTCCTAACACGCATGATCCATCACTACACCTGATCAACAAAAGTAGATCAATTGGAATCATCACTTTTATAATGTAGACATGTTTGTAGATCTACATGTTATATACATGTATACGACTTCCAACGAAAATTAGTTTCGGTTCATAAATCTGCAGTTTTGCTACAAATTCTTCAATTTACAGACGCCCCACCAAACCCACCCAACCAAATTTGTTCAAGCATTTTCAGGTACTAGAAATGTATAATCCAGCAGAGTAGTACAATATATATTTTGGATCTTCTTATCTTATAGACTGCCCTACTATTGGATATGTAACACTAGCAGTTATCCAATCAATTTATCCATAGTGAAACAGTTTGATTCATTGGATAAGTTGATTGGATAACTCAGAGTGTGACGAGACCAATATATTGGTCTCGTCACACTCTGAGCTATCCAATCAACTTATCCAATTTATCTGACTGCTTTACTATTGGTCATCGTCCTTCCGCTCTATCATTTGCCTTGTCTGACCAGCTGTTATACAACACAATCATCCGATGACTCATACTGATCTACAATTGGTCATAGTAAAAGATTAGCATACCTGAGAAACCCAACTCTGCCGCAGCAGTTCTGCTCATCCTCATACATGCCACAGTTGTTGATACCATTACACACCATTGTCTTAAGTATACAGATGGGTTTGTTGGGCCCACACTGAATGTGATCCGGGCCACACGGCTCTGCAAGCTGTGGACAGTTCAGCTCATCATGTCCTGTTGGACAGTCTATCTTTCCGTCACATGTCTGCAATAATAAATAACAAAATTAGTAAAATGGTCATTTTATTTGTTTTTAACTTCATCAATATAATTAGCAAATTTTAATTATGCTGCAATCAGTATAATTATGCTTCATCAATATAATTAGCAAATTATAATTAAGGCCATGCGGTCTGCAGCCAAAGGGTTGCATAAAATATATAAGACAATGATTCTATCTCTAATAAGATTGGTATCCTTGTACATGTCTGGAACATTGCAACAGTCTGGAGTTGTCATATCGCAGGATTTGTGAGATGCATGTAAATGAGCTGGTCACCATCCTAGACCACCATGTAGTGACATCATTTGGAATCATCGCAATCAGGTACCACCAAAATTGGTCAGTCTTCAACTGTCATGCCACACTCACAGCTTGAGATCGTCCACTAATCGTCCGATAGGACAACTCTGGACTGTCATAATGCTAATGACAAGTGTGGATACCATGTATTACTTATTGCTGGCAACAGCTCACAACAATGGTTGAAGATTCGACAGTCATCAGGAAATGCTGCTGGGTGAGCCTGCAACTTTTAGCAATATGCGGCCATTTGTAAGTTTCAAGAAGTTGTAGTGACATCTTGACAGTATGCCATCTTTATGCATTTCGAGGATTGAACTGGTGAGCAAGGTAGAAAATTGGAGTAGAAGTGTGCCCTCCCCTCCTTTGGGCCCTTTAGTGCGGAGCTAATGTTTGCTAACGGCAGCTCTAATCAACTAAATGATTGCAATAATGATACACTTGGATACATTTAACCATTGAAAGCAACCATTAGAGCTTCCGAAAGAGTTTGCCAGCTCACAACAATCATTGATGTACTATTCCCAATGTACGATCTACGATGTACATATACAATCTACGATGTACGATATACAGTCTACAACATACGATATACAACGCATGATACGATGTACGATGTACGATCTACGATATGCGATCTACGATGTACAATATACAATCTACGATGTACGATATCCAATCTATGATGTATGATATACAACGCATGATACGATGTACGAGGTACAATGGTGACCTCCATGTATGGATTACATAATATTATTTATGAAGCTATATTCACTATAGCAAATAGCTTTACAAGACAATTATTAATGCATATCTCTCTGTGACAGTTGATGTGATTGCTGAGATGCCAACTGGAAGCCTACAATATGCATGCTATAGTTTACTCTATAGAGAGCTGAGAGGTGCCTTGGTGACGTGACTATCGCTCGCAAGTGATTACAGCGTACAGTCCATCAGCCAATCTGGCTAATTAATCTCCCATTAGTTGCTTGACAGACTTTACAGGTGCCATTTATTCCGTTTGGTTTGGCATCCAACGAGCCCTGTTTTGACAGCTTTTTCTATTTTATATCGAAGTTTAATTTCAACTGTAGTCAGGTAAATTGGTTGTGGGTTTTTTGCTGCTGTTGTTTATATACATAGCAAAGGAGCAAAGTAATCATAAACTGTCATTCTTTGGTATAGTACATTGGTGCTTTGCATTCTGCATGCTAACCCCTTGATTCCTTGTATATTAGTTTTCAGTTGCTATCCATAAATATAATTATAGTTTGATGGGAGGTAGATTCTGGATTCCACCCACCAAGTATTAGGCATAAGGCTACCTGTTCACCATCAGCATCATGTATGTGTGTAATATTACAAATTGACTTTCAATCTTCCTTTGTAAGGTGGCTGGATACTTTCTGCATTTTGTTTCAATGACCATTTCTTCAAGGTTACAATATAGGACGTGGTCACAAACTCAGAGCACTACCAGGAACATGGCAGCCAGCTCCCTAGAACACATCTCAGGATAATTATGTCTGATGGGCACTGACCCGGCCCTCAGTGAGCAATGCAATGTGAGCAATGTAAGAAATGAGGCTATACTGATATGGTGTTTATGCTCAGCACTTGACACATATTTGGATAGGAGCTCCTGATGGTATGTGTCAGATACAGACCTGATGCTTATTGCTGTATAGAGCCAACAAGCCATCATGGGCTCACTTGTTGAGTGACAAATATATCTACCTAATGGTAACACCAGATATAAAACATTACCATTATCATAATTATATATCATTATGCAGCTA
>JAOQGN010121526.1:0-11684 GCA_027564295.1 Himantozoum antarcticum
AACCGTGTGCTTAGTTTAGCAGTAGAATGGTAGTAGTTCATTGACCAATGGAACTCCTCAACTCCGTGACTAGGCATGCGTAACTTTGTCATGAAGTTGGAACGCATGTCTAGTATAAAGCACTGGGTACTGCACTGAGCTGTCATTACTACTCTGAACTTCATTGACTACTGAGAAATACTATTTGCTGCAATATGGCTCAACCAAAAAGCAGACTACTGGAACAGAAGGAGCACCAACTACTAACTGGGCAGACGCTATGGATGTAGGTGATCTAGAGCTACTCCATAGTGATTCAGGCGTGCTAGACAAAGGTCTACTGGATGTGAATGGAGCCGAGGTGGGCGATACCGCTGGGAACCAATCTACACTTGGAACATCCACATATGTGCCATAAGCTGACACTGCTGTAGATTCTGATCAAGGCACTGAGGCATTACCTGGAACGCATGAGAGTAACACAAGTTTTGCTCGGGCTACACCTGGTGCTACACCTGGGGCTACACCTGGGGCTACACCTGGTGCATGCAGGTTGGGCTACACCTGGTGCATGCAGGTTGGGCTACACCTGGTGCATGCAGGTTACGTATTGTTAGTACAGGGGGTTCCAATTCACTTGCAATAATAATAATTTAGTAACGTGTCATGTTCACTAGGTGGGGTCACTGAGCAGCTCCATACCTCATTCCAAACTATTTAAGGATTGAGGAATCACGGTATAGCGGTTGAGAACCGGCTGGCTGTTGCCTTGGCACAGCTACGTGGTCCCACATCATCATAACTCTGGAGTAGTTATTTGGGAAGTTAGACCCTAACTTCCAAATAGTGCGGGATATGCTAAGGATCTGCATTCTTGCATCTTGATTGTGCACGCAACTGCCAGCCTTGCAGTTGTACTAGTGAATATAAGCCTGCACCCAGATTAGTAGAGCATGGATAACTTCTCAGATGATAGAAGCACCTTATATGCTGGCTACAGATGTACCCTACAGAATGATGTACTATACAGATGTGGACAGCTGCCTTCTATTATCTAGCCAAAATTTATCAAGTTATCCATGGGCTGAGAATATATGAACACTTCAAAACACAGTGGCATTGCAATAGACATTCTATAATTATCCACTTAACACTACTTAACTATATTGCAATGCATTTCATATATATACACTTTTATTATTGCTGACTAATCCTATAAGTGCCAAAGCTGCCATTGCTAGTGATAATGGTATAACTCAGTATGATTCAGTTCTTGTGTTCCTGACTGAAGAAGTGCTTAATTTGACTCTAAGTATTGTAACTCTTTCACCTTACTAGTTCACCACAACAAAGCGATAAGAGCAGAACTCCCAAACGCCCATGGGCGTTACAGGCTCTAATGAGTTAAAATCAGATTTCATACAGTCTATATGTCTAAGAACAACGAGTCCGAATGCTCACATGCTAAATTGGAATGCTTAGATTTTTATAGACTGTTGCCAGTTAGTGCCTTGCATCCACCTTATACAAACTGTTGATTAGTAGGCCTACTAGACTGCTGTAAAAAAGCACATGCTTACCTAAATAATTAGCCGACTAGTATTTTACTGATTTTGTTAGTGATGATCAGTAATTGTAGTATTAGTTAGGTTAGAATGAAATACTAGTTGGCTAATTATTTGCATGCTTTATTAGCATGCATTCACATGCCGATTTTAAGCACGTGCATTTTGCAGAAGTTGTCAATAATATTGTCCCATTAAATCCTTTTTATTAGGGTGGTTTCGGATTCCCATTGCGTAGAGTTGTATTTCCCATGTTGCACATTACAAATATATTCATAAACCCTCCGCGTGGAGTTGTCGCAGACAAAGCACTTTATTTATTTGTAGATTTGGTGGGTCAAATACTCAGCCAATGGGATGTGCGCATCTGCCATCTTTGTATTCAGGTTATTTTAATATGTCGATTTTTAGTTGCAAAGCAATTATTATCGATTAGTTCATCACATTCCAATGATAGTGAATTCAACTGATGGGCAAATGATTCTGTTAGTATTGTTGTCAGACCCACAATATGTACCAACTAAAGGCAGCAGGTTAATAACGTGCAAGGCAGTTGTGCATACTGTAACTAGCCACAGACCCATCTCATGCAGGATGTAAGGGACTAGCAATTGTAAGCTGTATTCTAACCAAAACCAACACAGAAACTCTCCACTATGGTGCACCTCAGTACAGGCGGCTCAATAGCCCCCCGTACCAAACATGCTAAGTGACTAGAGATTATAATATTTGACATTAAACTGCACATGCAACGCCTTGCAGCCTCTGACTTCACATCTAAGTCAATACAGTGTGAAGCCCATTGTATTACTGTTTGCTGCGCTCAAATGTCCACTGTATTTTAATATATAATTTTATATCATACTCCCAGTTCAATTATATTACACAGAAGATAATCCCATAAATAGATTATCTATTTTCACTAAATAAACTCCTGTCATCCGTGAGATGGACAGTCTTGGCTTATTCTCAATAAAAGTAACTGCACCACAGAACTCTCTCTACCACTTAGTAATTTCTCAAACACTACTACAAAATTAGAGTGCGACATTGGCAACACCACAAATAATTTGATAACAGCGCTTCACAGACTTAAAACTAATATGAACATGTTAGATCTACTGAGATTTAACCCGGATGCATCATTAAGAAGCATTTTTATATTATATTTTATATCTTCCACAGCTGCCCATGACATTTTGTCGGCGAGAGCTAATATATTAAAATAATAATATTCTTTATATTATTTAATATTTTAATTTCTCTCAATGACAGTGAATCCGTATGCGTCACGTTGAATGTATTTTATTGAGGCTATGCAGGCCTACGTGATGGTACCACCCTTAATATATTTTAATTGCAGGAAAGTGGAAAAGTTTGGCGATGGTAAGTGAAATGATTTTTTTTTAAATCTCTTGTTTATCAGATATTGAGTCTGCTTAACCAAGTTAATTATAGCACTGATTTTATAAAAATTACTTTGTAAGGCTTGCTTCACTTGCCTCCCGCCGTATTATAATATTATATTACTTATGAAGCAAAATTTTATGAGCATAGGCATAGGTTTATTATATACTATATACTGCATTGTATTGTGCATAAATGTGTGTTGAATTATTTAGAGCAAATAATTGGAACTATATGAAGGTGTTCTGGTTAACAATTACATATTTTAATCACTATTTATATGCTTGAAAAAAAGCATGCGGCTTTTAAGCAAGAGCATCAAATTGTGTTCAATTTGCAGAATTCGTCAGATCAAAAATGACGTTTGGTGAGGGAATATTGTAAGCATATGTACCATATCCAAGTTAACTTTAATATCATATTTATATATCAGTGGTGAGAAAGAACAGCAGTTTGAAAACTAGCATTATCAACTTTGAAATTGATTATCTAGCCAATTGTACATCACACTAACATCATTTTGTTATCCAAGTGTTGTATGGCTTGCTGGAGACTGTTTCAAATTACTTGCACTCTTAACCTCTCTCAAGTACACTCTAACTTGTACAATCAGCATGAAGGTCTGGATACTCTCCTTTCTGCTGCTTCTCTTCACTTTCCAGAGTGACGGTGCCATTCTACCACAATCACTTCGGAAACAACTGGAATATTATCAAGTCAGAATCACCTCTCTTCGTGAGATCCTGCAAGCTGAATGTCCCAAGTATTCCCAGTCTCTGATGCCAAAGCGACAGCTGTCCCAACAAGATCTACAGTTTATGTTGGATGCCGACCAAACTATTTATCTCAAGATGTCTCGAGAGCTTGCTGAATGCCGGAATAATTTGAAAACATCTACTACTGCTATGGAAAAGACCACTGCATCGACCCCATCTAATACACGGTCACCATCAACAATGCCATCAGCACCCTCAACACCAACTACAATGACATCACTGAACACGAGTAACCCTATTTCACCAAAGCCACAAATACTTGCTGAATGTCTGACTGCTACTAACTTCAATCAATCATGGCGCCTGGAGCACAACGGAAGAAATCTCAAAGGAGGTGGAGCTCATTCACTAGATGGATACGCATGCGATATACACAAGGACACTCAGTGGTTCAGGTTTACCGGGGCTGCAGGTGACAGAATTCTTGACACTGCTCCTCGATATAAAAGCTGTGGTACAGAATTTCCTTACTGGACTGATGCACGGATGCCTCTATTGGTAGGGGTGCCCAAAAATGTTAACATATATGGAGTAAAATCAAATACTAGAAGATATGCAACTGGATTTGAGCTCGAGGTGGTCAAATGCTCAGCAGATACAGATCATGACTTCATCTACAGAGTTGTTAACCCATTCAGTGCCGGTACATGTAGATATGCCTTTTGTGGGATGATGTAAAAACTGAAGGTTACAATAAAATTAATGTGTTGGACTTGAAAGTATATTTTTTTATTTACCACAATCGTGCGAGGTATGAAATAGTTGTATTATAACACTAAACAAATATAATCTATCTTCATCGAAAGTGTTCTACTTTGTTGCTTTTGTTCTAGTGGAATATAAATATTTATATCCAGAGAACAAGGGTCAAACATTTGTAGAATAATATTAAAATATTTCAACCTAGCACCCAATATTTTGAATCCATTATCATACATGTTAAGGTTGTTGGATTGAACATAGAAATGTTGTTGTTACATGTCATGCAACCACTTATTACTCTTTATTAGGGCATAAGGCAATGATCATATTCAAACAGTGCTTTTTACAGTGTCTTTGTATTTTCTGGGAGCACATCTACGTATTATGTATCAATCTAGAATTATGTTATAGTTGGATACACATTGGGCGTAGTGGATGCGCTCTTCATAATGTATTTGAACAGTGTGCGTATTTTATCCTGTAATGTTCGGCAGGCTTTTACAGTGGTCTTCTGTTGGTGGGTTTCGAGGCCCCTGTTATTAGTTGGTTACCAATGGAGAGGTTGTAGAAAGAGAACCTGATTCCATCTGATATACCAGTAGGAATTGTCTCACCAGATGGCCTAAATAATGAACGATTTGCTTTATGATTTGTCCCTACAGATTGTTACATAAATTTTCCCGTAGATTTAAAATTTGCTGCAAATGAAAATTATGCAAACCATCCACACTATATTTAAATTTACATTTTGCTATTTTTCCACTACCTTGGTACATTATTTATTGCTTCCAAGAAATAGCAGATGTTTTTCAGCAGGATCAGTTCAGTAAACCGAAGTTAACCTGAAGATATTGGCTTTTGTAGAGACATTGGCATTGTAGCATTTCTGTAGAGCATTATTAGAAATGCTCTACAGAAAAGAAAAATTATCATCTGTAATTTTGAGCTCGCTCACATGTTGTCTAGGCCCTTAGCGCTAGTTCCCAAGTTGTAATGTTAGACTAAAGACCGGGTATGTTGCCACGCAACCAAATATTTTGCCACTCATTGAATTTATTAGTACATTGTGTAATGATCCAACGCTAAATTATTTCAAAGATTCCGCAACATCGTGATTCCAGTGCATTAAGACATGACAAGAGTAGGCATGTGTATGTCACTATTAGCAGATACCGGTATCATTTAATATAAATGATCGTACAAGCATTCAGTTTGCGGCATCAAAGGAAATAATTCTGCTAACATTGGCATTGACACTTCAGTTTTAGCAATATTGAGAGAATAATTACAAAAAAAAAAGAAATTCAAATAATAGGATATAGATGGTTTCCACAAGTTTTATTAGAGCAAATTTTGGAGCTCAAAGCAAAATTGATGCCTCAATGCGAAGTAGCAAATCATTAAACCAATCATTTAGGCCATCTGGTGGGACAATTTCCGCCAGTATTCCGCTAACGGCTCTCGTCTATCACATCTCTCCCTCGATGAGCAACCAATCAGGTTGGGGTATGGGAGAGAAATTACATAACTATGGAAAAGCAAATCTAACATTAAAAACACAACTTGATATATTGGAAAAGAAAATGTAGAAGCCTTGCAGGCTTACTTCTCATTTCCAAAACTCGTAGTGTGTCCAAGTGTACTTAAGTACTCGCCTTGTACTCGAGCTTACCCAAGTACTCGTATTGTGCTCAAGTGTACTCATAGTTATTGTGCTTAGTTGAATATCACTTCTGCGTCTAAAGCATTGACAGAGAGCCTTAGAAGATGCTCTTAAGCTCCACCTTGTACAAGCGTGTGAGTGAAGTTGAACACTTCATCGAGGTTTATCACCTCAGATCTGTAGACAGCATTCGGATTCAAAATCTTGTCTGTGGAATTGTCTTCTCATACATTTGTGAGATTACTCATTGAATTCTAAGCCATTCTTTTTATTCGATATTGTTGTTAGCCGTTTGAAATTGTCATACTTTTAGACATGTTCCTGTGTTTATTATCTGATCTGTGTGTGTCTGTTCAAACACATGTCTGTTCCCATAGAACTAAGCTTTGATTATTTGCTCTCTCATGTCAAGTACAACTAATGCTTAGCTATACTAATCAAGTATAAATAGCAACATTAAATTTAGGATTCAGTACACTGTACATTAACAGGGGATGGCACTTGCTCAAATAGCAGTTGAGTCAATCGTAACAATTCAGTGGGAATTGTGATGTTGCGTTATATTTCGCATTAAATATCTTTACATAAAGAAATGCGGTATATTAAAAAAACTGTCTCTGATAAAAGAGAATTGTTCCGTAACAATAACTAAACAAGAATAAAAACTAAACAGAATAAAATATTTCAGCAATAATAGTCACAAAGGTAACTAAATGCGTGTATACTGAATTAAATATTAATATTGCTAAACAAAATTCTAGCAAGTATTGCACATTGTCAAAAACATATCTGTTTAGTCTTTGACCAGTACTTGAAAGGTGTTGATGGTCATAGCACATGCCCACTGGAGTAAATGTTGAGCATGCAAAATTGGGGCATTACAAGTTATTTTAATATGTTCATTTAACCCTGTATTGTATTATAAGTATTAATATTTGAGTTGGATTGTTTATAAATCCAAAATCTCATAGCCAGGATTATTATTATCTCATTATTTAGTAGGATTGTGCACTCTATTAATTATCTGCACCTAATTATTAATGTCTTATTCACAACATATTTAGATGTTTGTACAACCATTACAGCATTAGTAGCTGGTAACCTGTACCTGGTCATTAGCAGCTAGTAACCAGTGACACAAACTTATTTTATGAATCGAAAGACTTAACAGAAGATATCGATCTTGTGAATAGTGAGCTAAAACGTATTGAACTTTGGTGCAATGAAAATAAATTAACAGTGAACATGGAAAAAACAAATTATATGATAATGAAAAATTACCAGAACAAAAGCTTTATTAAAGCCAACTCATTACTATTTTATGATACGCCAATACAAGAAGTAGAGCATATAAAATTTCTCGGTGTTACCATCAACAAAAATATAACATGGAAGCAACATATAAATATTTTAATGAAGCAGTTACGACCAGCTGCTGGCTTAATCTACAAATAATGTTCACAGTATCTCCCAAAAAAGTGTTCTAAAACTAATTTACAATTCATCAATCAATTCAAAACTAAATTACTGTGTGGAAGCCTGGGGTAATGCTCCTAAGGTTTAAATGCATTCATTAAACACTTTTCAAAATATAATTTTGCGAATTATATTTAAGAAGCCTGCAATGAGCCATTCTGCACCTTTATGCGTACAATCGCATATATTGCCTCTTAATCAACTATACACTTTCAGACTCCTCATTCTGGCACACTCACATTTTTATCCATCACTGCACCATCTCACGCATTCATTCCATACTCGCGGCAAAGTTCACAACCTTGCCCTTCCACCTTCTAAATCTGCTGCATGTCATCTCAGAATATATTACAGATGCTCGGTGCTGTGGAATGATCTCCCATTGATTATAAGAAATATACCACCTCTATACTCCTTCAAAGTGGCTATTAAGCGCCACCTTTTAGACATTGTTTAATAGTAATTGAATTATGCTTGCTGTAACTCATAAGGCCAGGCATCTTGACTAGCTGCAGTGCTATTGCTCCCGTGGGCCTCATCATCATCCCTTTTCTATTTACATGTTTTATGTAATGTATTAATATAATTTGATGAAATAAAACAAACAAACAAACCTGTTGCATACAAGTCTCTGATGTCAATACAACAACAGATACCGTGCCTTGCATCAGTAGTGAGCAACTATTGACTGACTTTGAAAGCACAGCACTTTTGTGACTGGTTTCCTTCTTCAATATGTAGTTCAAACCTTGTCATGACATGCAAAAAAAATTGAGTGGAATTGGAAAACTTCTTACCCTCCAATTCTCGCATTTTCTGGAGGCCTACCAATACAAGAATCATCAGCTAGCATAGCGAGATTCTGACGGCATGTTGTGACGGGTGTGGAGATCGCACCCTTGCGTCCTCGCATTGTAACCTCTTTCAGGTGAGAACTTACTAAGTACTGAGGACCTGCCTGTGTTGTGCAATTGTTCATTTGTTCAGGTTGTGCACAACATCCCCTGTCTACAAAAATACGTCACAATACAAAGGCTTGCATTCGGTTTGGAATCTGTATCCATTCAGTTCAGTTGAAGATAAGCAATTCCGAATTTACAATTGTGATGGCAGAGTTTGTACCATTTTGACCGGCTATAATATGCCATAAAATAGGGAAATGAACAGTAGCAGCAGAGGGTGAGTTGATTTTAAATTTCATTTAATTACTACAGAATAGAAGTTAGTTATAAAAAAGAAAAACATTATAAAAACTGAAATGAAAAGAAATCAATGCATCTCAACTGAGTGGTAGACCATCATTGCTAAATCAATTTACATTGTGAATTATAAATGTTTAAATTTATCAAAATTCCTAGCTCTAGTCTCTTTGACTTGAGGTAATTAAAATGAAGTATTTTATTTTTAATTGTATCATGTTTTAAAAATTAAAATTTCACACTACTAAATGAAAATCGCATGGTGTATCACTGAAAAATATAGGATCATGACGGTATTTGCATTACACATATTACAAATACTATATAAACGATAATTTGTCAATGCGTTGCCCTGTTAATGCAACCCGAATTATCCAGTTCGTAATCCGTGATGAAGTGGTCAGCGATTCGACTCTCTTTCGATCTCTGAATGTCGTGTGGGCTGCACATAGTTACACCCAGCCTATCTGTATGTCGTGTGGGCTGCACATAGTTACACCCAGCCTATCTGTATGTTGTGTGGGCTGCACATAATTACACCCAGCCTATCTGCAAAATTTTTAGACTGCAATTGTTTAGTAGACAATGATACTAGCATGTATATGTTGTAAGGAACTGCTGAAAAGCATACACAGTATGACCAGTTCCAGGGAACCCCCAAGAAATCATATTTATTTCTTACTGTCAATGAATTAATGTTCTCTGTGTTGCATTGCTTTGGGCAGCTGTCGGTGTACAGCAGAAAATATGCAATATATAAAATTGATGTTATCCAGTCATGTGTTGAAATAATTATACAAATTTTGAAAATCAAATTGAATTATTATTGTGCAACTGTTTGGTTTTAGAAGTATAACCAGTTTCCAACCAGTAACCAATGCCATTAGGGGATGTCTATTTATTGATTAATGGTTTGTAGTCACTGTACTGATCATGTTGATTTTGATTTCAGATGATGCAGCTTCCTGGAAATAATCCAGCACCTCAAGCTGATGATGGTAAAGAAGCAATTTTGCAGCTATCGGCAGCTTTATATTCTGACTAAATCATGGCCTTAACAAAAGGCAAAGGACTCGGTTGCTGGTATGCATCTTCTCGTATACGGCATGCACGGCACGGTATGCATCCACTCATATGTCCAAGAGAAGTTTCCATCATCTAATAACGAAGACATTTTTTTTGGCTGGAAATTGAGCAGAAAGATAATACATGCAGAATGATGTACATTTATCTAATTTATTTGTAATATAATAATGTCATAAATATATACATGTACATGTCAATGTAATATAATAAAATCGCAATTAGTAATGAAAGTAAATTTTACTGCTACCATAGTATTGCGCAATCAAACAGAACTTGTTATGTCAAGTACTGTTCTGTAATGTCTGTACCGGAACTGTACTGGTAACTAACCGCTACTGTCGGTACTCTGTACCGGAACTACCGTACTCTAAAGTACTGTACTGGAAATGTCAACTGATGTACTTGAACCAAACCAGCTAGCTAACAACTACTGGTCATATCATCTAGGCTGTCGAGGTATGTCTTCTTCCCTCGGAAAAAGTGATAATAAGTCACGTTATACAAGGCATAAAAAATGCCCACCACGACATTAAACCATAATTTTCATTCCAATGTCAACTACAACTGGCTGTCGAGTGTGGTCTTCACAGCATGCACCAATGGGTTATGTTGGGAATAGTGTTATGTTATACACGTAATATGGTAATTTGACAATATGCAAGATGTACAGGATATTTGCAATGAGTTGTCGACTTCTTAGAAGGTCTTAATTGTATCGTGAATAGTAACAGAACAGAGTCATAGCATAGTCTCAAATAGAAATACCTGCTGCAATTTTCTTTAGTGATGGATTGACTGATTCAATGTCTGTTATATCTTATGCCAGGTCTTGTCTGCTGTTTCTCTATTACGTCATCCAGAGTTGCCTAACAAATAAAGTAATAAATAAATTATTATTATTTTGACATTGCATTGGAATATATTTCTACTTTTATCCCACGATGTGAGGCGAGCGTTGCGAGCCGTTAGTCGTTTTTATGATAACACCTGCTCTAGGATTAAGCAAGCTGAATACCTGATTTAGAAAAAGAAACTCATTTTTTCATGTCGTTTTCATAGACACAGTTTTATAGCTATATTGATTTATAATTGGAATTCAAACACAACACAAAAATCAATATAAAGTAAATTCAATAAATTTACAAAAAAGTATCTTTTTATGTTTTAAATATTAGTTTAAACAATTTTAAATAAATTCTTAGGGCATTCATGATTATATAGCCTGCGGTCGGTAACTTCACTAATTCATGAGCTATCACGCAGGCATTACACCAACGGCATACAGTCGTAATGCCTGCAGCCATTGGATGAACACATGCTCTGCATTGACCTCTTGCTTAGAATACCATTATGTGTTACAATCAAACAATGTTTTTCTTATCCGGAGAGTAAAATTATTAGTCTGGTAATAAACCTTTGATTATTATGACATCTAATGTATAATGTAAAGGCCTTCAAAGTTTCTCCGATGTCTCATTTTCTTCTACATCTTCTTAAAAGAATTACGCCCTTTGTACCATACTAAATCTTCGATATTTCAACCATGGTCGAAATCACACTCAACTTACATTAATCATAAGTGGATGCCCTGTTTCAGTTGCTAGTTTGGAGCGTCGGTCGTTTTACATATTAGACAAGTTAGTTAACATAACTCGGGAGTTGTTTTGAAAAAAAATTCTAAATTTGTTGTTACCAAGGCTAAAAAAAACTTGACAATCATTGACATTTCAATTGCAATTGTTAAATTCTTAAATTTTGTTTCAAGTTTCAGCTTTATTTCAAAGTTATTTCAAAGTTTTCAGTACTACTACGTTATAATGGGTACTGCCAG
>JAOQGN010121637.1:0-11683 GCA_027564295.1 Himantozoum antarcticum
TACTAGCTACAGCAGACTACTACTACTAACAAATAGTTGAAGGTAAGGAAGATTATATGGTCCTTCAAGTTGAAATTTGTGCCATTTGCATTGAAATTAAAAGCAACCAAAATTGAAGGGACAAAACTGCAGACCACACTCTATTCAGTAACAAACGTCGGCGTATGGTTAGGCTGTTAGATTTAGAGTGTAGCTTAAAAGCAGTGATCACTATACAGGCTGTATGAGCCTGTAACAACTGACAAATACAAAAAAATATTTTATGTGCATACATAAACTTTGTTAAAAAGTTTGCAATAGAGCCCTTAAGAAAGGTCTTGCACTAGCACTTCTAAAAATAATTTTTAATTATTATGATGTTTAGACTACAAGCGTTCGCGACGTTAGCATAAAATAATAAACTGATTGAAAAAATATTATTAATTATTGCTGTTCATTTATGCACCTATTTGATTATTCTTTAATATAAAATAATAAAACATTTTTAGGCCACGCCCCAAAAGTTCCGGCGAAATGGGTCGCGAATTTGCCTAATATAAACAAAACAATGAACTGTGTTACCTCCTGAAGAAGCAGGTGTAATGACAAGCTCTACATTATCACATAGAGAAATGCTGACCGAAGATGTGCATGTAGGCGGAGATTCAGGCGATTTCTAACTCTAACAGCAGACAATGCAGACATTATATTTTAACCGTTGCCTAACATTAATGATTGGCATAAACATAGAAGAAGCTGATTCCAATGCTAATAACTTAGATTTGCGAGATGTAAAGTGAGAATTATGGATATGACATTCAGTTACGAGTTTGTAGCTTGAGTTGCCAATTTGATGAAGCACAACATATAATATGTCATTTGGCATGCTTGTATATATATTCCCATTCAATAATCTATGATATTGTATTCAATATCAACTAATAAAAAATGTTAAACTCCATTTGGGAAGTTGTCTGCTCTCGGTTAAATTAAGTATAGAACAGACAACTTCCGTTATTACATAACTTTCCTACACAGCTGAATGTGCCAAATTGGCCGGCATGCCAGGCCAGTGGTAGAATTGTGGTGGGACGCCAGTAGGACGCATCCTACCACCTAGTTTCAACAACAGGGGACGCTCAGCATCAAGCATCCCAACCACTCTGTTTCATGGAACAAACTTTTGTTATGAACTTTCAACATTTTATTGTTCATTTTAGGCCACCTAAGGCCCTCAAATGCTTCGATTTTTACTTGGCACCGGTTGATTATATGAAGGAGCCCTACCACCTCAAGCCTTACAATTCTACCACTGCTGTATACTAATAAAGCTAGGTAAACGTAAATAACTAGGTAAACTAATGGTAGCTAGTATCTACGTAGGTAAATTTTAGTGGTGAAGCAAGCAAAGCTAATGGTAGCTGTATAGGGAAACTAATGGTTGCTGCGTAGGTAAACTAGTGGTAGCTGTGTAGGTAAACTAATGGAAGCTAGTGTTGTAGAAGTTTCTCGTAGCCTGGGCCTGTAGACATGATCTATTGTCCTTCCCTGTGTCAGTGTCACAACTCGCAACCCATTGTACTACGCAGGTTACTACTCCACAGTCATTTAATTTTATAGCCTGTGGCTTGCATACGTACCTGCTTAGGACAGCTCAAGCGTATTTCTATGGTGTAATTGCATTTACACATAAAGCATAATGCATTTATATCCTTGGTTTGCTATTGCTGTTAGTACACGCAAGCATTCAACATTCTGAAGTATCATACCACCCACCCGACCCATCAACCAGCTTGAGAGTAGATAGTAGTTACCCCAGGCTGCACTTTCTCTAATCTAATTTATTGTTGTTTTGGCATGTTCAGCCGTCCCCATCCATTGACCAAGTTCACACTTCATAACCATTCTAAAACCCTGTTAATTATTGACCATTGTGGATTGATTGGCCGTATGTGCAGTAGGTAGCCCTACTAGGTAGTAAGTAATATATAGGATAGTACATTTAGTTATCTAGATGTCTATTCGTTGAAGGGTAGATATAATTATCTATAAGCTGATGCATTCCTGTTGTTATCAGGCCATCAGAGATATAACACTGAATCACACTCTTTCCATTGAAGGTTATTGATAAATGAAAGTTAAAATAGTAGGGAGTGTTTTGAATTATAAAATTCCTTTGCTATTTGATACTTTTTCAAGTATGTAGGCCTACAGTATGAGATGCTTGAACAAAACTAGCTTCATACTTCAAGTTCATGCTTCATTACGTCTCTGGCACCTATAATATGCTAGCAACTAACACAAATCAATCATGTCACTCACAGTTTCATGCCCACCTTAATATCCAAATTTATGTCCTTGTTATCATTTGATTAGTAGGTCTCAGGTCTCATCAGTTTGCATATCCTTACGTGACAATGGAATGGTTTCGGCTTAAGTTGCAGCTTGTAGGGATACATAAATGTAGGGACGCATAATATGTATGTACATTGTGTTTCTGTTTCCTCTAGACGTATTATAATTACATTATGTAACAATTAGCAACAATTATGTAACAATTAGCTAATATGTAATAAGTCTATTGTCTTTGCATTTGCTGCAGGCTTCTCGCTCAGGCTTCGGAGTTGTTTTACCCACAAATATATCTAGTCATGAAGTTTAGATGGCAGGTTTGAAATTCTAATAAACGTGTAGACATGAACACACCTTAGGCTTATATGGAATGGTTAATTGCCTGTGATCGATTTTCAAGCCATGTGCAACTTTGCACACTTTGAGAAGGCCAGTGATCTAAAATAAAAACATAGGTTGGGAAATTGTATTATCCTGATAATGTGATACATCGCACTGGCATCGTACAATCTACATAATACAAATTTCAACTGGTTGAACTTTTCCCAAGTACATCGGGTAATGACAGTGCGATGTATGGATATCAGGATATGAGGATATCAGGCCAACTACATACACATAGTATATAATTGTAATATCTATCATCAGTACACTAAGCCAACCAATCTCTTCTCACTCCAGCATTTCAGCATTCTGCAAATGACTCCTTGCATAGCTGTACACACTCATAACTTACAATGTTATAGGCATTAGTTATAGGCTTTATAAGACAAGACATCATTAGCACAAATGCCATGACCAAATACAAATATCCCAGAGCCATGCTCAATGCTCTCACCTTGAATAACACATAATAAGCTGAGGGCACAGCTGCTTCCGCAGATTACTGATGGACATCTCCTCTCAACTCAATGTAGCCATTTAATTGGAAACATAATTTACGTCTGAGTAAGATTGATAGACCCATTCACAAGTATGCTATTCATTGGGTTGTGTCTGTTCATTGTAAATGGTATGGCATGACTTAGACTCAGTCCTAGCTTGTACTTGACCTGATCCAAATCACCTGGCTCTCGGTGAATGTGCTATAAGTATAACTATACCCCACCCTAAGCGAGACTGAAAGGCGAGAGGCAGAGCTTGCATTATTGATTTGGCTGCCCTATAAAAAAAAACCCAGAGCTATCTCTTGCACAGCTCTGGGACAACATTCTCCTTTTTCCCCTTTGGAATGCTGATGAGGTGTGATGTAGTTATCAGGACTATTCATGCAAACTTATTCGATTCCATAGTTTATAGTTATAATGGCATCGTGAATTGAGTCGAAGAAAAGGCGATAAGATGATCATAGTTGTGAATTAGCTATAGAAAATAAACAATGAAGAATAACCGTTACATTTTACAAATCTTCGTTGATCCAAAAATAAGGCTTCCTTTTGCATGTAGGTTAAAGAAAGCACTGCCTTGTTAGTAGAGTGGGGACAGTAGAATAGGGAGCGGGTCACCAGACAGCCTGACACTTCGCAGGACAATAGGGTCATGGATATAGCTGACAAACTGTTTGCAGGGCATGAATACTCATAGAGTTGTGTGCGCTATTAAAAAAGAGCTTCAGTTCGATTATGATCTCCAATAAGATAAGACAATTGACATACCGGGCTATGACCTACAAATACTACAGTAAATAGCATTTACACTTCTAGTTTTGTAAGTCAATCAACTCACAATGTGGCCTGAGACTGTTTTAGTAGCTATTTCAATGAACTCTTTAATTCCTTCTAATGAAATCCAAACTCACTAACCTCTGATTATAATTCCTCTATTGAGTACCAGGATTTATTAATATAATGTAATGTACTGTTTGTATAGGAAAATATTTTAGGACTAAAGCATAGGCTGTGTTTGTATTGACTTTGTAAACACACTAATGCATTAATCAGTAGACCTATTTGGATAGTCAATGGGCCCTAGTCTATGCCAGACTCTTTAGCGATGGAGAGGGCTGGTAGGAGGTCCTCCCTGCCGGCCTTTCCCATCACTAAAGAGCCTAGCATACTCTAAATGAACGCTTTATCTCTGAGCTAGCAAAGATCCTGAAATGTATATTCATGTATTTCAGGATCTTAACAAATCAGATTCTTTCAGGTAAGATTTCTTTTATTTTTACCTTTTAGATAAGATTTTCTCAGTAGACTATATAGACTTATCACATTATTAATCAGATACCTGTATAATATTTAACACATGTATTTATCAGTAACTAGTAACTAATAGCACAGTACTAGCCATTATACTGCGTATCGCTTGTAATTCCTGGCTTTGTAATGCAAATTCTTGGTCAATGATAACTTACAACAATTATTGTTATCTACATATAGCTTATGGAATTTGTTATGCAAAAGAATGTTTAACATGCATAAATTATATATACTGTATTTATAATAGTATAACAAGTACATTAGTTTACAAATATTTAGCGGAAATACATTTTGCAATGCGATTGTTATTTTTATTCATATACTTCTTACTTGACCCTTTTTATATACAAATATTACTACTATTTATGATTTGAGACTCTATACGTATGCTTTAAGACTATATTATTAATGCTTTGAGACTCGATACTGTATACATATACAACATGCACAGCTGTGATTGACTTTTGAGTGTCCTTATGAATAATTCATGTGTGTTGGTTGAGGAGGTGTATGAATTGACTTGACTGTGACATACTACAGAGTTTTGTGCTGGCTGCTGAGTATTATATTCATTGCTAGATGAATCTCATTGTTTATTGTTACCGAATCAGTGATTTGTTTGGCTTCTTCCTTTTTGTTTAGTCTTAATTGGTCATTAGCAGCTGAATGCTTCCTGAAAATAGTTTTGGTGTTATCTGCTCTTTATATTTATTCGCTATACATGTACATGTTAGTTGCCAGTATGTTACCTGGGACCTGGGATTTAGTGGTCAGGCCTTATTTCATCTAATGCGCACCCAATTTGTCAGGTGCAATCATCCAATTTCTCTGCTTAATTTAGTTGCAGTGTGGGGATTGGGTGTTGGTTACTTGGGCACAGAGAGGAGTTGTCCCTTCGCTCCCCTCTCCCTCCATTTGCTTATATCTTTCTCCTCATGGGCACTAAGGAGTTGTCCCTTCACTCCCCTCTCTCTCTCTCTCTTCATCTTTCTTTCTCCTTTCTCTCGGAGAAACAAAGATCTGAAGACCAAAAGACCAAATGAAGAGAGAAAAGGGGAGTGAAGGGACAACTCCCTAAGTGTCCATGGCTGGCTAGCATTATCATGAGAACAACTCACGTAGCCTTTGCTCTCTGGCTATTTCCAAACATTGCCAGAGAGCTCTCTAATGGCATTCAGCTAAAAAATATAGTAATGTGATACTACTACGTATACACTGTAGTTCTATATTACTTACGAATGGTCTTCAATTCAAATTAATATTACTTGGTATACAATTTCCCGCTGAAGAATTACCTAGATTGACTCAACTAGGATTTTTATCATGAAAACTATTCATTGACGATTTAACCAAAATGTCAATTGCACTGTGGCTTAATTTACACACCAGATTCCGTTTTCATCAATTTTTTTACTGGATTACTCTTTGGTCTCAAGGATGAACGCACGGAGCTCACTGCCACAACACATCCCTATACAGTATACATGTATAGTTATAATGTGGTGTGTGTGTATTATTTTGTAAAAATAAACTCTTAATGATACTCTGCTACAATGGGATTTTCGCAGAAATCCATTATTGCTGTATTATTACTGTATGCTGTCAAATATCAAATTAGGAAATGAGAATTAAGTGTTAAGTCTATGGTATTAGCTATTGGCGGCTAATCAAAAGGCATACGGGATGTAGAATTTGCTATTGTTCTTTTGGCTAAACAAGACACCTAAAGGTATCAGTAGTGCTGTTGTAAGAGAGAACGGAATGTCAACGCGGACGTGCTGTTACTAAACTGCTATTGCAAACTACGACAGATTTAATAAAGCTTCGTCTCATTGTGGTCTCCTCGCTCATCACAGAATCGCAGATAGTGGAAGCCCGGTACTTCTGCTGACCATACTAATTATCGTACACCGGCAGAACATGGCACAAGTTCAGCCACTCCGACTGTGAATTCTGTATAATATGGTTGACATGGCTGATGTAATCTCATGTTTGGTTCTGCTATGTAGGTGTACAGTGCAGTGACAGATGACGGGCAGATAGTAGCTGTCAAGCAGATACAGTTAGACACAACAAACTGGGAGCAGGCTGAGTCAGACTATAAACTAATACAGAGAGAAGTGCATATACAGAAGACTCTAAACCATCCTAATATAGTCAAGTAAGCTGCTCATTTTACATAATTAATTACTAGTATATTATATTATTAAAATGCATGTAATAGTAAAGTAAAGACACCACCACCACGCCCTTATCCCATATTATTATCCAGTATATGATTTGGAAAATAACGTTTTACAGTCAAATTATCCTTGATCAGTGATAAAGGATAAATCAGTGACCTCTTTTTATCATGCAAAAAATCTTTCACAAAATTGTAAACTAGTTTACAATAGATACTTACTAGATATAATTACAATATAATAATTGGTAGATGCTAACAATTGCTTACAATTGTTAGACAATAATTATTAGATACAAATACAATTAGATACTTACTAGTTATTACATACGTGTAGTTATTGCAAATAGTATCACATTACATCTTGCTCTCCTTTCTATTGCGGAAAGTTATTATCAGGACCTGGAGAGAGGATAGTGGAGACATGCTGTCTGTATAATTGTAACACGTAGCCAGCCGTAACACTTCATAGGCATGAGGCATAGTAGCTAATTTTAGCCTGTCCTGCCAAGCTTTGTCACAATATGGAGTTATCCCCCCCCCCCCACAACGAGCTTGGGCAACAATGAACAAAGTGTGTTGTTGCTGTGTCTCGTTGCCTAAGCTCGTCGTGGGGGCAACTCCGCATTGTGACACAGCTCGGCAGGACAGTCTAAGCTTGATTAGGACTTGGAACTTTATACCATTAATTATTTTGGCTGCATATTTTATGAACAAAAATCCAGTTTATCAATACTCTAGTCCAGTTAAATACATTGTAGTACTGCAACAGTAGTATCTGTATTCTGTGTACAATACTGTGTACACCCAGCAGTATCTTAGGCTCAACGTCACAGGTTACAAAATGGAAAATAGAAGTAGTTTGGTAAAATTTTCTGACTAATGTTCTGTAATGCAAGGAACTGTTGGAATGAGGTGGTGTAGTGCAGCATAAACTGAAGGTTACAGGAAGTTAATCTAATCTGTAATCTAATCATGTTAAACAAGACAATATGCATGAGTCGTTTATCCTATGATACAATCTATAGCAAATTTCCTCTGCTAGTCTAATTACATCCTTCCAGTGTAAACTAACCATTTTAGCACTTGGCTATACTGAAATACATACCATAATGTATTTCAGTATAGTCGTTTTCCATTAATTATTATACAACTATAATAATTTTGCTGGAATTTTACCCACCTATATTGACATTGCATATATGATTGGCATGACTGCAGCTTTGTACAGTAATCTTGAGACATACTAGGTAGTCATTATTGAATATTGACTGGATTTAAATTGGTCATGTGATTTGTCAATGTCATGTGGCATCTGGATATTTCGCAACCGACAACATGTTTTCCTGGTTGTGCACAGATGGTCTCTCTTTTCATGGTGTAATGAGCGAGCGGCAGCATGTAAACTAATACATACATGTAAATCTACAAAATATTACACATCTGATCTGTATCTGCTTGTCACAGATTTTTTTTCCATTGTTCCGCTAAATTTTCCAATATATTTTGCTGTGAAAATAAAATATTCAAAAAGAATTGATTTAATAATGTCAAAAAATATTCATTGAACTTCTGAATAATGTAATTATATTGTGGATATGACATCAATTTGGCTGCTTGTAATTTGTCGAAGACTTGTTGTAGGATATTTCTAGTATGCAATTTTTGAATTTAGTTGTTAGTTTGTACTTTACCTAAATTTGCTTGTAAATGTTTCAATCTGTCTCAATTTTGAGTTTAGATTCAACTATTGAGCGTTTTCCATCCTTCTAAATCAATAATCTGGATACATGACCAGCTAGCCCTATTTCAGTGCCCCCAGCATTGCAGGTGTGTATACATAGAAAAAGGAGGGACCCCTCCTTTTTCCATGCATACATGTATGCAATGCTGGGGTCTCTGAAATAGGGCTAACATGTCCCATGCATGTACAGTTGTACACATTTTGATCAATTAGGAAGATTTTTAAGAGTTGTTCTCTTTTTGAATTGGACAGACAACTCCTCTATGAAGCTATAATTCTTTCTCTTTTTCATATGTAGATTTCTGGATTGTGGATTGGATGTAACAGACTATACAATTAATATTTTAATGGAGCACGTCTCAGGTGGAACTATTGCTTCTATGCTCAAAAAGTTTGGTACATTTGAAGAACCCGTATTTCGTAGATATTGTTCCCAACTCATTGACGCTATCACATATTTGCACTCAAACAACGTTGTACATAGAGATATTAAAGGATCAAACATTATGGTGACTACAACAGGTTTTATAAAGCTCATTGACTTTGGCACTGCTAAGAAAACCACTGACGATCTAGTCACTCCATTAAGCGCAATGAAACTAGACTTTTGTATCAAAGGTACGCCATATTGGATGGCACCGGAGGTGGTTCAGATGACTGGGGAGCCAACTTGCAAAGCCGATATATGGAGTATAGGTTGTACGGTGATTGAAATGGCAACCGGTTCTCCCCCATACTTTCACATGCAGCCAATGAGTGCGTTATTTGTGATTGGCTCAACAGACAAACCAAGTCCCAAACTGCCAGATGAATACAGCGATGCCGCCAAGGACTTTGTGTCCAAGTGTTTGACCAAGTACATGGCAAAGCGACCGACAGCAGCTGAGCTTGGTCAACATAGGTTTATGCTGAAAGAGTTTATTAGACAATATCAAGACAATAGGCGGTTTTATATATAAGCTTTTCTCACTTTTTTTTCAATGCGTAGTTTTGGGACTATTATTGGCAGTTTACCAGCTTCTAATTCCTAAAGATTAGCCTTATTCACGCTTTCACCTCTGCACCCCACCCGACCTATTACAGGAGAGTTTTTTGAATAAAGTTACCTAAGCAGCTAGAGCGTTAATAATATTTATTTTTTTACTTTGTATATACTGTACTTACAATTTGTATCATTTACACTGGAATGTTTGTATTATATTTTTAATGAGAACAAACAGTTGACATTCCAAGAAAAAGTGGGGACTTGTACACTACTTATTAATATTTTTCTATTTTGACAAGATGTTTTCCAACTCTTACAAAAATACAATGCAGATACAATGCAATACAAAATAGATTGCTCTTATAATTATGTAGCACCTGTCTACCTGAAGTACAGTACAACGTCGCTCAAATCATAGCGAATCGAAAGAGTGGGAGTTATTGCCACACGAGGCCATAACTCACACTTTTAGGGATCACTATGATTTTAACTATGTACAACTGGCACAACCCTATCACAGGCCATGAATTAAAAAGAATGAAAGAAGCAAGAAAGAAAGCCCAGCGGTTGGTTACAATTGGCATTAGATTTCTGTGATGGCCCAAGCGATTGGTCTGATGTTCCAAACATTTAGTTCCACGGATGATAAAATGAACAATCGCAGCAAAGGGTTAATACTTTGCGTTCCAACTCCCCATGTTCTGAAATGACTGAGAGTTGAGCCTCATTTCACCATGTGCAAATAATGTCAACAGTGAATTTGGAAATAACCAGAACAAAAGACAACCTTTTCGTTTTATTTCTTCTATTGATGGAGGGGGATGACTTCCACCATCAAATAGCTCTCGGCCCTCATGTATGCAAGTATAATTATGCCCCTAGTATGCAACCTCAATTACCGTGTATCGCAGATTACTTGATAGTTTTACTCTGTATGAGTTTAGCCTAATCTGGCTCACCAAGCCAAATACGTTTGGAGTCATCTGATCACGGACCAGCAGTGAACACACCAGCACGCGTGCAGATATCTCCGTAATGGTATAAGAGAGGAACGTCTCTTGTACTGCTCTGGATATCTCCCAATGCAGGTGGCTTGGCTAACCAGGCTAAATTTTGGCACGTGTGGCTAACAAGTGGATCAAAAACAATTCGAATCAGAAGTTCTACTCCAGTAGCAACCAGAGTGCTATAAATATACTTATGGCACTATTTTAGCAACATAGTTTAAATTAGGAGTCGTGCTCTCAGAAGTAGATTTGATTTCTTTATTAGTTAGCAGCAGTATTAGTATACTCTATACTGTATATGTATAGCAGTATACTGTACTAGTATGTCCATGTAATTGTAATGGGCAAATTTGATTCCTCTAGTTCGGTCAGTGGCTCAAGTTTAAGTTTTCTAGCTCTATTTTTAGCAATACTTTTCTATTTATCTATGCTCTAGTTTTCGAGCTCTATTGAAAACTTTCGTACAACTTTATAAATGAAAATGAAAGATCCGAGTGCGATTTCTTAGACCATGAAATGGGTGGGCTTTCGGTTTTGATGGCTGACCTACCCAAACTACCATACACAATGTAAAGCAATAATGAAGCTACAAATTAGTAAGCACACAGAAAGTACATTTTTTTATGATTTTATTATTTCCTAAAATGTTGATCAGATGGTACATTATTGTTACAAGAATCGGAATTGATATTGATAACAAACAATATTTAAAATAAATACTTGCATTTAAAATAAATACTTGCAAGTATGTACAACTAGCTATACTCATACAACAAGGGAGTTCTTATGTTTTACGTGTTGCTTTGACCAGATGTTCCTTTAGCAGAGAAACGATACCCTGCACCTCTGAGATGTTATGTAGAAGATCAGCATTTTTAGCTGTTAGCTCGGCCACTCTATCCATGTTAGTAACTAGTTTGTTCTTGCGTTGTTTACGACAAACACGAGAGGAAGCATTGTTTTTTACACGCCGTATAGCTTGTTTTTTGGTTTCATGAGATTTTACTTTGATGGAGGCTAGCTGAGTATATTGATGATCATTCTCTACAGCAGCGACGCAGCTAGATTCAGACTCGCAATCTTCTGCTGAAACCTCCAGATCGGACAGAGCCTCTAGCTCTTCAAGCAAGTCAAAACCATCAACGAAGGTTTCCATGCTAGGCTGTTCAGACTCGAGGACATCGCTCCCCAGCGTTTCTTGAATGATGAGGCCGAGATCTAATCGTGTGTTCGTAA
>JAOQGN010121747.1:0-11683 GCA_027564295.1 Himantozoum antarcticum
TGATAATAACATAAATTGATCAACATTTCATCCAACAAAAATAAGTTTCCCAAGGTGTTTGGAAACTTTGGATATTAGCGGAATCTAATTTTGGCGAATATTCCATTTGCGAAGTTAGCGAAAATTATTCCCAACAAATATAATCTCTTCCAGGAGGCCAGAGGGTATGCAATAAGATAATATCATGAAACGAAGCTCATTGAGCAATATTGTACAGAAGTCTACTTCATCCTTGAGAATTAGCAAATCTGTCAATTTTGTAATTGGAAACATGATGTAGTAAGTACACAAATCAACCAGACTACTTTATAATTATACAATTATTCAATTGTCCAACCTTCATTGACAATCTGTCACGAATTTAACCATATTTTAGAATAAATTCACTAAACTGCATAAGCATCAGGAACATCATCAGTGTTTCAGCCAATATATATTTGCTTGGCAGAAAACGTTTAGCATAGGAAGACCATTAACATATTAGCTGTTAAAGGGACTAGCACCCTAATTGTACCTACCACCTCTTCCAAAGAGAATTGAGGTCCTTGGGCTAGGACTTCACCGTTCAGGTAGATACAGGAGTTACCGTCATAGTACACTCTGTCTCCATCACAGCCAAGTAGGTTGGCAAAGCAGTAGACGCCACCACCCTTCAAATAGAGAAGTTTAGAAATCAATCATGTTAGTTCATGGAAGTTATATTTTCCATGTTTGATAAACATAGGAACACAAAATATTCCACATTATAACAAATTTATAAATAGTTATATTTAAATATACAAAGTTCCCAAACTTTTGTTAAGTGCAATTGTTGGTCATTTTTCAGTTCTCATGCTTGGAGAAAATAAATATAAGGTATCAAAACTAGTATTGTCTTCTCTTGGTGCGCAAGCTCTCGAACAGGGAAAACGCCGCCCGTAACACCCTCTAGCGGCAGGTATGCAGCGAGACGCCACGTGATTGGTGGAATGCAATCACGTGGTTTAATAATGCGTTACAATGCCATAACCTGGCATTATTGAATTACCTTCAACAAACCTACACAAAATTCAAAACATCCCGCCCTCCTTCCCCTTCTGCAACCTAACAGGAGTATTTAGACAATGGGGAGGGTGGTAGGATATTCTCCTTAGAGTATGGAAAAGGTTATTATAGATACAAGTATGTATGTATATGGATGTATTATAAAGGAGTATGGTGTCAAAGTTTCGCCAACTTCTCAGAACGGGGAATTGAGAGTTATCCCCCCTCCTGATTATTCAGGTCTGTCCCTACTGCCAAACCTAGTTAGGATTAGCTAGAAAGGTTTAGTTAGGAATGTTGGAGATAAGAATTAGTAGATTATTGGACTAGGTATGCCCCCAATGACGTATTAGTCATCCTCCTTTTAAAGGGGCATACCGGATCTCAACAAGTTGGTAAGAAACCAAAAATATATATTTACATGTAATGTATATTTAAACATACATATAAAACATTGGTATAATTAATTAATTATTAATTAATTAGTAATATAATATATTTATATAATTAATTATATATTTATATATAATATATTTATATAATTAATTACTTAATATTATTTACTCGTAAAAAATTTACATACACATGTGTATATCTTTAAAAATATATAGAATTTATTACAGCACAACCTCAGATATGTAATGAAACCATGAGAGCAAATAACAACACCAAAAGTGGCCCACCAAAAATGTTTTGTAACAGATGATCAAGAAGACACTACTAGTATAAACAATACATGAGATGAGTGTGGAGTACAAGATCACCTTCATGGTAGCCGTAGTGATCAGATCTCTCCTCACATAGCCTTTACGCAACTCATGGTGACTCCCGCTACCATTGGCAAAGATCTCCACACCATCCAGCCCCATGTCTATATGATGACTGAATAACAACAAAATACAGCTACTTGATTTACAGCTTTGAGCAATATATTATATGACTGGATTCAGCAACGCCATTTTCTGTTAAAAATTGAAGCGTTTTGAACTATCATTACATGCTTGACATTGATAATTTCAATATTCCCTCAAATTTACAACACCACCAACAATTACATATTTATTTTAGTGCATTAATTTTCTTTTTTTTAAAGCTTATTATACACTTTTATAGCTTGTAAGAGCTCATTTTATGATAACAACTTTATTTGAAGAATAACAGCAAGTCATTTTATCTGTGCATGTAATTTATTATAACCTAAAAGAAAATATCTATATATAATACTAATAACATTTAAGTAAAGAGATATTAAGAGATATTAAGAGATATTAAGTGATATTAAGTGATAGAGATATATATGCTATTTACATGATATTGCACCCAATATCATGTAAATAGCATAACGGTAGCTGTTGGTTGCTCGTTTTCTAAAATAGTTTTAGAAGTCGTCCTATAGAATATCTAAAACAGCAAACAATTTCAGACTGTAGCTTTTCAACAATTTTGGTTACCGAAATGACAGGATAATATATAATAATAGCTTTTTAAAGTTAGGATGTCTCTAATATGGATACTGGAAACATCAGGAGGACAAGTGGATGGATAGTGATGCCTTAGTATATCAATAAGTAATTGTCTTCAACATCAAGCAGCGAAGATACTAGCGAGTCACTTAATCTAGAACACTTGCATCGCATTCATCACCAAATTATTCATAGATTGTAATATAGACAATGAGTATTTAATACATGTTTTCTATTAAGTTTTGATGTAATAAATGCATTTCCTTGTAAATTTTGAATATAATAATTAATTTTCGATTATTAAAGAGGACAAAAAATATAGACAATCATCCTTTTGCAACTTACAGTTTTGTTTTGAGACTTTTGTTTCCTCAGACACTGTTAACATAGAACAAAGTATGTTAACTTTCAACATAGACTAGATAGAAGGATAGAGGTATGAGTAATAGGGATAGAAGTATGAGTAATAGGGATAGAGGTATGAGTAATAGGGATAGAGGTATGAGTAATAGGGAGAGAGATATGAGTAATAGGGATAGAAGTATGAGTAATAGGGAGAGAGGTATGAGTAATAGGGATAGAGATATGAGTAATAGTGATAGAGGTATGAGTAATAGGGATAGAGATAGAGATATGTGTAATAGGGATAGAGGTATGAGTAATAGGGATAGAGATATGAGTAATAGGGATAGAGATATGAGTAATAGGGATAGATATATGAGTAATAGGGATAGAGATATGAGTAATAGTTTCAGTTTGCAGAGTTTTCCCTGATAGCTGAATTACCTGTCCGTGGCCCACAACTCCTCACAAATTTCACTGCCTATACATGTGTCCCTCGTGGAGACAACGCCGTCGCCAATCGGTACTGTAATCTGAGAAGTTATAGATCTAATTATACCAGGTAAATAATGGTCGTCTACCTGCAATAGAGACGTTTCAATATCAGTTAATCCTAAGACAATACAAATATACAATTAGAATAATAACGTAAAAACAAGGGGTAGCATAATAATAAACCAATATACGGTTTACATAATTTAATTTATATATAAAACGTGAAATTAAAATATAATTGTGCAATTTATGATGAAGTAGTCATATAGCTTGGGGTGTGTACAAAAGCTCTTGCGGCGCTTAAAATAGATGTTCATGTTTCTTCTGATCTGCAAGGTTTTTACAGCAAAGTAAAAGTTACGGGAAGAAAGACGATATGTAATCCAACTCGCTATAGTACGGTAATAATATACACAAGAACGTTAGATGAAGGTTAAAGGGGTGATCACCACGCAAATGAACTTTCTCTTTGATGCGATATTTAAAAGTTTTCAAGTTAGAATGTTAGATGCTATTAGTATTAGCCAAGCACTGTTGGCTGTATTATTCTTATTCTCACTTTTATTATGTTTTTGCTGTTATTGTTCATGTTATTCTTATTCAGTATATGATTTTAACATTCACAGAGCAGTGATAGTTTAATTTCTAATTGTTATTGTGCAGTTTCACCATAGATTTAATATATAGACTGATTATAATACGTCTATGAGTTTCACACTGGCTTATGAATAAACTGCCAGTACAACTTAGCTCGCAATTCTCTGATGGTTAGATTTCAATTATATTAGTTTCAATCTCATGATCATCAATGGCAATACAACCCTTAGAGTACCTTTAAGAAGCAAACCTGCTTACGTTCAGCCCAGGCGGTGAACCAGCGGGGTTCCCTGTAATTACCACAGTCACAAAGGGACATCTTGGGTCTGATAAGTAATATCTTCTTATTGTGTATAAACACTCTACAGTTATAGCCGACGTTCTTGTGCATCACCGGCCTGTAACAATATACAATGGTATGTAGTTAGACGTGCTAACTAAAAGAGAGTATATCACAAATATGCCCTTTATATATTACCTGTAGGGTGATCGCTGAATTGATCACTTGGTAACCAGTTGCAGCTCTCTCTGCAAGATTTCAAATGCTGTTGCAGCAGTCATGCAATAATGGACAGTTAAATTACTTAGCGTCAAACAGCTCTTACATCATAGAGGATCTCTACTAGAAACTGGTGCCGACTATGATTCGCCACAGATGTGAATTTAAGCAACGTAAGATTGTAACACCCTAAAAGCAGCTGATCAAATTAAACTGCTGACTAAATTGGATCCTAATCAGAACATCCACAAAACCAGCCTGGTCACCTGTTAGCCCAAGTAGCAATGGCTAGCAATGCATACACGTCTGCACCTGTATCTAGCACACAGGTCTCTACTTATTCCAAATTAGGACAATATTGGAGTTGTCTCATTAACGGGATGATTGGGACTAATCACTAAACACTATATGCGTAACAACAATAATTATCATATATATATATCATATATATCATGTAATATATATCATATATATATCAACATCAACATACACCTACATCAACAATATATCATGTAATTTACAGCTTTTGCTATATCATTTTTATTTATGGATATAAGAATGCTTCTTATAAAAACTCAACCTAAACTAATTCTGCAGCTCTTTCGTACTCTTTCATTATATAAATCATCATTATCTTAGGTTGTACATTTTTATAGCACCATGCTTGAGTCATACGATTTTGCATTGCAAACCACTTATATTACAGTCTTCATAATTTAGTTTACTAGTATAAACTTTTCAACTTTGTTCAACGCTTAGATTTTTACAATCATATGAAGCATTTCAACAACGAAATTAATTATTATTAGATAATTTCGTGGGACATCGGTTATTACAAGATCCTATAAAGATTTCATAGACTTAATTGACAGCTCCGCAGTAAAGTAGGATATACAACACTATACAATCATGGCTTTGGTGAGCAGCAGAGCACAGTATTAGTAGATGACCAACTGTTTATGCAATTTTATTACAATTCTTGGATGGCTATTTGCTAGATTGGATTGACAGTGACCAGACAGGGAGAACAGACAGACAGACAGAACATGAAGGCAGACAAGGAAAGTTCAGACTACTGAGAAGGAAGCTTCCCATTCATCAAATTGTGATGCAAGGGAAAAGTTTTCACCTGCTTGTGAGAGAAAGGAAAACTTCTTCTGAAATATTATATGGGAGGTGTTAGCCTGTTAGTATGTAGCCTTCTTCTGAATTCGATGCTGATTGGACATTGGTTACACCAAGTACTAACCTGACACTGATTGTTTACACCAAGTAATGACCTGACACTGATTGGTTGTACCAAGTAATAACCAACTAATATACAAAGATTGTTGCAGGTAAATAATGCGTACAACCATAATGTCCACGTTCTCAGGCTACATTTCATTTGTTCAGAGATACGATAATCACAGACTACGAAGATAACTTAGCATGACCAACAGAACTCGCGACTAGGCCAAAAGCCCATCCTGTGTAGATTAGACACAAACCTAGCTTATAATATAGCAATGTGTAATGGATAAAGACTGCATACCTGCCATACACTTACACTGCATACCTGCCATACACATACACTGCATACCTGCCATACACTTACACTGCATACCTGCCATACACTTACACTACTTACATGCCAATGTCTAGCAGGATGTCAGAAGATATTGGATTGTTCATAATCTCTGCCAGAACCTCCCATGAGTGGAGAAAGGTGTCAGGCTCCAAAAAGTGATCAGCACAGCCATAACCACTAAAATACAACAAACTAGTCACAAGTGGTTAAATGTGGCAGTAGATAAACTCCATAGTAAATTGAATTTAGTTTAAAGAATACACCACTATTGTACTGGTTTACAAACAGCAAAAATACAACTCATGCAGCTAGCTTGGCATCAAATCATTCTCAATCAACGTTTCTAAACTTCAAAGGTGAAATCTTACAACGATCACATCAACAGATATATAAATCATTTCGGTTTTCTTACTTGAATGTAATATCACACAAATTGATATGAACAAGAATAACACATTTCCAATGCAGTTCAAAAGTTAAATTTTAGCCACCACTATTATAAATACAGGATCATTAATTGGTGTTGAAATAACCAAAGCCTAATCATTTCATATTGTGTTGGAGAGATTAACGATTTAATACTTCTAAAGCTACTTTAATATTTTCTAAAGCTTTTAATAAGCATTTTGTTTTGATCGGGAACCATACGGCATTAGCAATGTCTAATAAACAGCAAGCCTCCTGTTAGATAGGCACAGATAGTCAGTGCTAGTGGCTACTTGCAATGTTAAATTTCAATACTAAATTAACAAAACCGCAATATTACGATTTAAATTAAATTAACATGGCAGCTAGCCCTTTTAACAATAATAATACCTACTACTTGCCATATTGCTATTGAATATGCTAGAAGAAGTCTAGCCTAAACAGTTTGTAGCTCATATTGGAGTCCAATTAGCGGTTTCTATTCAAGCTAACACAATTACTTAGGATTTAATCTATTCAATTTCATTTCAAATGATGAAAATCAATACTCAAGATGAGTTTAAAGGATCATTAGACAATCTCTTCATGACAATATGTGATAATCACTTTACAGGTGATTGCTATTGCCATGTTCAACTCAAGATAATCATGAATGAAAGTTGGTTAGAAATTTTGTCATCTAAAAGTTTATATATTTCACATTTCATTCCATAAACCAACCAAAACTAAATTTGTACACAAAATATATCAACAACAAAACCATGTAAGATAAATGAATTCACAATTAAAATGCAACATAAAGTTTTTTAACAAAGGTCTGCCTAAAGGTTGAAACACCTGCTGGCTGAGTGCTGGACAAACTCTGGGAAAATACAGTGAGCCAATACTGATCGTTTCACAACTGATACTTGCAATAACTCAATTTGGGTATCCAGTGTTGAGGTACCTATACTGCTGCTCAAACGTTGACATTGCGCAATCAAGTGGAAAAAATTACATCCAATATGTAAATAGCAAGTTGGTAGCTTGTAAAGATCTCCACGCATTACATTCGATTTAGATTGTGCAGGGCAATAAATAAATAATTATTTCAGACTATCCATTGTGATTATCAATATCATTATAATTATACCCTACTGGCGCTTAATATTGGCTGGAATTAATTATTGACTATTTAGCTCATTTCAAAATGTAACGCTCAAAATGATATGAAATATGTTCTCTACAAATTTCAGACTTCATTTTTTCCAAAAATTTGAAATTCGCCAAACTTAAGTCCGCTAAATATTTCTTCCAGTAGGGTAGGTAATCCACACAGAAAACTGTTTATATCAGTGCCATGTCCATTTTTCTTATCAACTAGCATGCCAACTTTAACTTTATCATAAAAGATTGCCAACTTAAAGTTGTTTGGAATTTTTCTTGGTGTTCTACTTACAAGAAAAACCTCTAAACGAGCAGCCATCTGTACATTTTTAAGCCACAGGAAATGGACTGAAGTAGAGAAAAAGGGTTTGTTAATTTGTAAGTTCATTTATATTATTGTTCTCTACTGATCAATGCTGAACCAATGAAAAAGGCGAACCTCATTTTTCCGCTTCATTCCATTTCCAGCTGTTAATAAGAAAAATGGATATGGCAGTAATATAAACATATTTTTCTGTGTGGATTAAATAATCCTGATACGACAAAAATGATGTATTTCTCCAAAGCAGTGTCTTAGCTTCTCATCCATCTCTTTCTTTTCATTAATCATACCCATAATACCCTCTCCCCCCACCCATAATCTGCTAAGGGGTGGCTGTGAGCTACTCGAGAGAAACCCAGTAATGCAATTTGTGATTTGTATATTGGTTCTTCAGGCAAGAAGGAACAAATTTTTATGGGACTAAGCCCGCCATGTTCTAAGTGAGACTTGCACGATAGAAGTTGAGACCCAAGCGCTTGCATCTATTTACTTACTTTATAAAAATACAATTAGCCTATCATACATTCTTGTGGTACATAGCTACTAGGAAATGCTTAGATATTCTTGTGGTACATAGCTACTAAGAAATGCTTAGATATTATTGTGGTACATAGCTACTAAGAAATGGTTAGATATTCTTGTGGTACATAGCTACTAGGAAATGGTTAGATATTCTTGTGGTACATAGCTACTAGGAAATGGTTAGATATTCTTGTGGTACTTAGCTACTAGGAAATGGTTAGATATTCTTGTGGTACATAGCTACTAGGAAATGTTTAGATATTCTTGTGGTACATAGCTACTAGAAAATGCTTAGATATTCTTGTGGTACATAGCTACTAGGAAATGTTTAGATATTCTTGTGGTACATAGCTACTAGGAAACGATTAGATATTCTTGTGGTACTTACTGATGCTTTCAACTACGAATGTGAAGCGCATACATTTGGTTTTCCTCCTCACAAAACTGTTGATATTAACTATGCAAGCACCAGGTTGTGAAATATATTTTAGATTATACTTGTCAACAATGCCATAAATCATTATTTATTTGAAGCAGCAAATAATGGCCATTTCCACAATGGTAATATTACCAATTACACTCATTATGATAAAACAAATGTTACAGCTAACAGGTGCATGCTCCATATAGCGTTCGCATTTAGAGATTATGTACCAATTATATGCAATATTAGACATATTTTTCAATTTCAAATACATGTATGCAACTGTGACGGGCTTTTGGAATGCGTCACTTACTTAATTTTAGCGAAATTTAAGATTCTCGACGAAGAGATCCCAGGACCATACAGTCAATTTTATGGCCGCAATGACAAACTACAAACGGTGCTGGAATGAAGATTGTGAAATAATTAGTTATAGGATTTCTGTTGCACGTCTCATTGAGTTCTTGCTACACGTAATGCACATCATTTAACTAATGGGGACATTATCGTTGTTGAACTTACGAGTCTTAGCAATAAATAACATGATCACAATTGTGTAAGCCCAGCTCAATAGTCCAAAGTGCGATCATAATGCAAGTTTGGTAAAGGAAAAAACGCTTGATTGCAGTTTAGATATTATATAGAGATGATATGATTGTCTAGGAAGAGCTGCTGTCTAGGTGCACATTTGATGCTATCTGTTGCTTTGAGCTGAACGTCAGGTTCTAAGCTTGAGTGACCCCATCATGTTATTAACTCAAGGCATCACACATTAGGCATTGTCAGACAATGACCACATTCTGGGGGAGAAAAAACATGACCTGTCAGTGTCCCAATGATATAAAAACGTCCAATTCATTGTAATTTATGATAAATTGAAAATTAAATTGATCAGTCCTCCAAAAAATAACAACTACTCCACTTCATGCATTTTGGAAAGCGAACAGAGGGTGGCGTCTGTGTGAGTATATGATTATATACTAACACCAGGCGTATAATGGATATGCTATATAGCGTATCAAATGCATGTCATAAAATCAAACCACGTACGATGATTACTTCATTCTACGTTTGGACGCGTTTGGACAGAGTACGTGCTAGTTTAGAATATATTATTTCAATTTTGTCGCTGTGCGGTGAATTAGCAGCCCTTGAACGTGACCGACTTTGGATTGTTTTAGATTATTTTTATATATTGAATCTATGCTTCATTCATTGTCGATGTGTGTTCGTTGACGCTCACCCTGTCCGACAATGCCTGATGTCTTGTTCAGTTTAAATAATAAATAATAATATATATCGGTATAATTTATGATACTAATATAATAATCTTAGTTGTTGTCTGGAGGCTGAACAGCCCGTAGGTTATGATGACAAAAGCAGCATCATGCCATTGAGCAGGCACGAATATAGCATAAATATTTGTGTGAATGTCAAAATTCCTGTCTTATAGTTTGCCCATAAATAAGTTATTGGAAGTATTAACAGCGTGCACCCAGCATGTACAGCAAGCTTTAGCAATAGATTTAAAATCTCCTTTCCATGACATTATTCAGGATAAAGGCTTAACGCAAAGAATATTACTGGAACCAATATTATATTTACGAACTAAATATTTAGTTAATTTAATTTAGTTAATAGTTGAAAACTAACTATAAGCTAATATTTCAAGCTATTAGTATTAGTTATTTAAAGACTAAGGATACTTTCGGCGAGCATGACGCGACGCCTTATGACGTAAGTGACCCAAAAACCATTCGGCACCAGTGATTATTTTAAAACAAAATTTTTTTTACTGACACGACGGGACCATCACATCAGCAAAAGTAAAGATAATAAATAATGAAATATTAGTTCGTTTTAACAACATTCGCCAAAGTTGTCCTACACAAATTGCTAATGGATATCCAGGAAAATTTCAATTTCTTGATCGAAATTTATTCCAATTGATGCGGAGAAGTCATTGTAACATTCCGATAGAAAATAGGGCCAGCCAAAACACCAGCTGACATGATGGTTTTTGCAGTTAAATTTTAAAGTTTTTATTAATATATTTTCCCCCATTCGACAAGGTAATTGAATAACAATAATTTCTTAAAATATGATAGGTGACACGATGAAATACCGGCAATCATTTTCGTCGGTTCAGCTTGGCAAAATTAGCCTAAATTTCAACCTATTATCTACTTAAACACTAATATTTCAACCTATAATTATTTACCGGTCATCTTGAGAGTGAAATTATTGAGGAGTGAAATCATTGAAGGTGACTTTCGAGATAATAGTTTGAAGTGTAAGTTTGCAAATAAATTGTCGCTTCTATTAATTCTTTTGGCCATATTCCCCCTTTCCATTATGATAATCGTGATAATTGATATAATAATAATAATTATACGGGTGAATTATATTAGGTCCATGTACATCATCACACTGGATGTCGATAAAAATAGCCAGTCAATTATTAAGCCAAATAATTGCAGATGAACCGATTAGTCAGAGGTAAAGAAATATTCAAATAATTTTAATTTAATAGACTTTTACGGCTTATCTTTTTTGACGACAAAGAAAAGTAATTTATGAATTGTAAGAACATCAAAGGCCTTCATCCCTCGTATATTGCCAAAGCCATTACACAACAGGAAATTGCAGTAACATTAATACGCCCCAAGACAACATATTAGTTTGTAATAGCTTTGCTTGACGTGATATATGAGAGTTACATAATTGGCATGCACAGCAGTAGCTTGTATGTGATCACTAGCTACTGCTGCCTGGTACATAATTGGCATGCACAGCAGTAGCTTGTATGTGATCACTAGCTACTGCTGCCTGGTGCATAATTGGCATGCACAGC